>JABEVN020002021.1:0-22821 GCA_013146195.2 Codonopsis lanceolata | reverse complement strand
ATGTTTGTGTATTCTATCAAGATAAGTTTTATGTAACGAATAATATGATATTATATTATTGTTAGTGGTTACTATGCGAGTAGGATACACACTCGACTTGTGAGAAGGTTGAAGGTTGCGATTTAGAAGATAATCATGGTTACACGGGGGAGATTGACGCTTCACCGTGAGTATTGGGACGTTAACGTTGCGGTAGGATGGGTTATAGTGCATTGGTTGTAGACTTGGTCTAGAGCTTAAGAAAGGATAGTTTTGCGGAGTATGGACGTTACGGCAATAGTAGCCTTGTCGAATCGTCGTGATTACTAGAAATTGTTCTTGGTTGAGTGTACTGGTACACGAGTTTTGGGGATAATTGATTGTTTGCTGGTAATAGACCTTGTTACTTGGTTCGAATTTTATTTCAATTATGTGCATTAGTTGTAGGAAACACCTACTTGATGCATTTACATAGTAGTATATTAAATTCTCATCTCATAATTTCATGTTCATTCATTTCATTAGCATAGAGACTGCCTGAAGGATGCTTAAAACTTTATTCATGAACCTTCGCATCCTTACGACGGAAACTTTTGAAGCTAATTCAGCAGGTACCCTGAATTGGTGAGCAAAAGGTATTCGTCGTTGGACTAGGATTGGTAAGAATTAAGTTAGAAATTGACTATACCCGTTACCAAATGGAATGGACTGAAATGGAATGAATTTTCAAAACATTTCATTAATGTGCTCTTATATATTTCTCACCACGATGGAAATCGAGAGAATTTACATGGTTTGAAATCTGCGTGTGATTATCTTTGATTTGTTTGTAAATTGCTCCATAGGCAATTATTATTCGTTTAACTTAGAACCTCTTGTGCTTGAATTTTGTGTTGAGCCGAAACAAATAGTTTCGGTAGTTGGATGTTGAAATATCCTTGAATGTGTTCTTCATGTTGAAATTGGGTTTACTTACATGATTGGCCTAGTGTTGTTCGTATGTGTATCAAGTGACCCAAGTATGAGTCATGCTAATTTCAATCGTAAGTGTTGATGTTGTGTGTCTATTGAGAGTTTGTTAACTTTTTTGAATTTGGTTATTATAGTTAGACTCGATGCGTATTTTGGTTGAGTGTTGACCTAATGTTGGTTAAATATCATGATTTAGAATTAGGGACGAATTCTTTTTGAGAGAGAGTGTAACACCCCGCTCCATCGTTAGCTCGGTTTTGCGTGCTATACTTGCACTTCTTCCTTTGTCGATGTATGTTTGGTTTGCGAGAGGGTCTAGATGTGTATGAGGAGACCATATTAAGACCAAAACATTATTAAGAGACTCCATATAGTTGTTGACTTGCTAAAGTCACAAAGTCGTGACTTCGGCGATAGTCGGAATGCGGCAGTGATTGAGGGTTTGCTGCGTTTTGTGTTCGTGACCTCGGTTTGGTCCTAGACCTATAAGATGGTTTATTAACATGTTTAGATGTTAGACTTCAAGTTGGAGGTGTTCCTTAAGTCTATCGATGATTTGGAAGTTTTGGAGATAGCGTTAGATCTCTATCGCGTAGTTCGGGATTGAGTCGGTAGATCGTCTCTCCTTTGGGATTCTTATTTCCCTAGTTGTTATTCAACTTTCTAGAAGTATTTAAGCTTCTTCATTAGCCCTTAGACTTGCCTTAAAAGTCTCCTTTCATTGCTCGTTCGATTGCGAGTTCATTAAATCGTTCGGTTGCGTTGTTGCACCCCTTCCGGTTTAAACGAGTTGTTTGGGAGTTGTTCGGTGTGTTTCTGACTTTTTTTGAGTTGGGTTAGACCTTAGAATGGTTGCCCATAAGTTTGGGACCATTTAGGACATGTTTAGACCAAGTTCAAGGGTTAAACAGGCACGCATCGATTTTGAGCACTAGCTCGCCTCAGCCGAGAGCATTGCAAAATCAGTCCAAGCCTGCAGGCGCCCGCCTAGGGCTTTGGTGAGGCGCCCGCCTCAACATCGAGACCTCCTACGGGATTTTTCCTGCTTTTGTGTTTTGACGAAAATACCTATCCTACCCTCATTAAACCCCCTAAACCCTTCCTAACCACCCATACTTAACCCAAATCATGTCCTAACATTAGTTGGAAGTTAATTAAGGTTATATTAGTGATTGATTAATCCTAATCTCTACTAATTGTGCAAGGGAAATGTCCATTGTGCCCTCCTTAATTTGGGGGTATAAATATCCAAACCCCCTTTGCAATTTGCAAAAATCTCTTCATTTCTTCTCCTCATTCATACGTATTATAGAGAGAGAGAGTCCAAGGGAGATTCAAGCCCTAGCTTCCTTCTCTCTTCAATCCAAGATGATCCAACCACCCGATTGCCTTCAAACTTCGGAATCTTGAAGCCCTCGACGAGTAGAACAAGTTCAACGATCGGATTTGCGTTCTCTTGAGTTTTCACTCAAGCTAGGTAAGTTACTTCCTTTTGATTTTGGTTCATTGGCCCGAAGGAAAACAACCTATATGCTATTTGTGGGTAATGAACACTTGATATGCTTTGTATGTGTTAATTTGGGGATTTTTGAAAGTATAAACTTGTTAGGAACATTTGTAGAGTGGCTTCTATGATTGTTGAGGTATATGATTACTCTTCATCTTGTGTTTCTAGGCTTATGAGCATGCTAAAAATCATGTCCATATGTTATTTGAGTTCATTGCGGAAATATGCCTATTTTGTGTATTTTTGGAGGTATGAACTTGTCAATGCCATGTGTAGGATGATTTGAATGATGTTGTGTGTTGGGAGAAATGTGTTATCTCTTTGTTAAGATTTTTATGAATTTAGGGCTTGGGAATTAAGCCCGAATTATTTTGGAAATTGTTATAATTGAAGTGAGTGTTATTGTTGAGATTAATGAAATGTGTAAGAAATGAAACTTAGTATTTAGACTCAACGGAGTCGTAATAAGTCCAATAATGTGTTAATAAACTCGAGTGAAAGTCCTACGACATTTGGGGTTCGTTTGATTATGATTATGTTGAGTTCTTGGATTTTTAGGCTTGGGAAACAAGCTCGGATTATTTTTGGGAGAATTGCTATAACTTTGATTGATGTGTTAATTTTGGGATTTATGAAATATGCATTTAATGAAATGCGATATTAAGACTCAATGGAGTCATTTTAGGTTCATTAAGATGTTAGTGAGCCTTAGGTTGAAATCCTACGATGTTTGGGTTTGGTTGATTTTGATGAGGAGTACCCGAGCATCTCGAATTGTGTCTCATTTGTGACACCCATGATATAGAGGCTTATTGGGGATTTATTTAGAGCGTGCTCGTAGAGCACGGAGCATTAGAGACCAATCAATGATCTCGTGTATCCTTAAGAAATGATTATTTGAATGAGATTTCTTTTAGGAAATTCAGATAAACGTACATGGAAAACTTGCGGGTCTTTGACTACGGTGTAGTCTAGTCATTCATGAGAATGGTTTTGAGGAAGTCGGTTATATACGACGGTTGGGACTATTGTTGAGTCCGGTATGCTTTTATGTATAGACTAAATGCTAAGTCTTGATTTATGATTGTTCTTAGACTAAAATAATAGTCTTTGATTTAATATTGAGTAGAGGACTATAGTAGACCTCACGTTGTGATTTATTGAGCTTATAAGCTATTCTTGAATTGGTGGTGACTTGAGGATTATGAATACCTCAATATGTGGTTTTTGAACTAAACTTACAAGTTAGTTGAATATGTTAAGTGTGTACAATTATGTGCATTGTTTATTGGGTTTTGTAGAGCATTATGACCTACTTGATTTGGTGAGTCCTCTTGTGAAGGACTTGGTCCTTATTGGTTTATCCAAGTAAATATCTACTTGAGCATCTTGATTTAAGTCCAGCTGGCGTCTTGGTCGTTTTGTCGGCAATGGGACGATTCATAGCCTTTGGAAACATTCGCTATGAATCGCCGCATTGGTACCCTTTCTCCTCACTATATGGCCAATAGTGGGATGTGGTCTCGTATTAGCGCCCCCTAGCCTGATATTGAGCTCCCATTTCTCATCCCAGGGTTGGATGAATGTAACGAGGTACTCATTAAGAAAACTGATGAGTTATGATCATTTGAGGATTTAAACCCAGTTTATGATCATTTGAGGGTGGTACCCATGGTTTGAATATTGAGGGCTTGGCCCAGGTCCTGATTTTACGTGCTTATGTATAAGCACTTATATGAAAGATAACGTGCTATGTGGTTTATGAAGTTTATGTTACATGATGACTTAATACAAGTTTATTATTGGTATACGATTAAGATGCCATGATTTTGTACATGCTTGTGCATTATGCCATGCCACGTCATGCTATGCCATACAATTGCATTTAGTAACTTACTGGGTCATTATGACTCACTCCGTGTGTTTGTTTTCCTTAGTGTGTGTAGTGATCCCATTAGTACGCGTGGCGGCTTCGGATAGTGATTCCTAGAAGGTGGTCTTCTGGGCTTTAAGCTTGGATTTATTATTATTGTTGTTATTATGTATTTGTGAGACACGAATGTAAAGTTATGTAGACTTTACTTGGATAGATTATGTTAGTATTTTGTTATTGTATTATTTTGGAAGCCGACTTGCTTGGTCGAGCTGTTGTATCTTTTAGAAGTTATTCCCTTGTTATTTCGAGCATGCTTTAGCTCACTCATTCTAGTATTGTTGGTATTGTCATCTCCGACGACATTAGTCGAGAGACTTGGGTTTAGTAAATATCTTATTCGTTTAGTTGATTTGTCCCTCCGGCATGTTGTAGCCGTTGAGTGGTTGTTTTTCAGGTTGGTATTTTGTTGATTCGCCGGCCTTAGGTTTGCCGATGGTTTGTTGCCCGTGCGCAATGTTGTGTCACGCGCGTCGTAGATTTGTCGAGAGATAGTCGTCTCTCAGCCTTGTATTCCTTAGTTTGTAATTATAGACTTTGGTCCCACTTATGATTCGCTTCCGCAAATTTTAGTTTTTGGTTATTCGGTTTTGCCGTTATGGCCTTACATTCTTGTCTTGAGTTAGTTGGTTCCACTCTTGACTCGCACCATTACGCTTAGCGGGTGCTTGTCCATCTTTTAGCTTGTCTTGACGGCACGACCTTGGGATTCCGCATTGGAGTCCGGGTCAGGTCGTTACACCTTTGGAATGAAGTTTGATCATATACGTCTCGTTCTCCGCTAGATCGTGAATATATGCATACACCAATAGAACGATTGCGACAAATTCAATCAACTTACTAATTATATCATATTTTAAATGGAACCCTGGGAACTCGAATGACACGTAAAATTTGGAGGAGGACACAAGCAACTGGAGGAAGAAATATCCTTCTGCTACATAGGTAAAAATATTTAAAAGTGAAACAATAAAAGTAAAACTTGCCCCAACTGCATTAAAAATTTCTTGATTTGGATAAATGTTATAGGTTGTAATTAATGTGTTGAGGATAGCTAGCAAGGTATGTATACGATATTTTTTGTATAAGCATAGTACATGGAGTAAGATATTGAGGGCGGGAGCAGGAGGATGGGCGGGAGCGAGAGTGGGAGTGGGAGTGGGAGCGAGAGCGGGAGCGGGGGTGGGAGCAGGAGGATGGGCGGGAGAGAGAGTGGGAGTGGGAGCGGGGACGGAGCGGGAGGATGGGCGGGAGTGGGAGCGGGAGCGGGGGTGGGGGCGGGGGCGGGGGCGGGGGCGAGAGCGGGAGGATGGGCGGGAGCGAGAGTGGGAGTGGGAGCGGGAGGACGGGCGGGAGTGGGAGTGGGAGTGGGAGCGGGAGCGGGAGCCGGGGCGGGAGGAAATGAAGCCATGATCTGCGAGTTGATTTGCGAGTTGCTAGCCTGGTTGTGAAGTGATTAATAGCAGTAAGGTGTTCAACCGAAAGCCTGCAATTATGAATTTTATACTACACAAACACCATTTAATTAGACTTAAACATATGTATGCTAATATATATAATTAATATTGGAGTAGTATTTTGAATCTACAAGGAACTTATAAAATAGATATAACGTAAGCTTATAACTAATACTCCTCACATGGACTACAGATAGCCTATTAAAAATGTTTTACTCTATATTGATATAAAATCAGACTAGACCTACTCCTATAAAAGAATATG
This sequence comes from Codonopsis lanceolata, assembly GCA_013146195.2. Taxonomy (NCBI): domain Eukaryota; kingdom Viridiplantae; phylum Streptophyta; class Magnoliopsida; order Asterales; family Campanulaceae; genus Codonopsis; species Codonopsis lanceolata. The sequence continues at coordinate 16,708 of JABEVN020002021.1, read as the reverse complement.
ACACTCCAAATGTTTCTAAAATTGGTTTGTTCCATCTTATGTTTAATTAAGGTTAAAAAAGTAAGAAGTGACATTTATTTCATATCAAAGATTGTAAAAAGATGAATGATATCGTGTTTGAGTGTACGTGTAATTAACCGTATATTGACAAATGACAACTAACTAACTAAATTAAAGATGGTAAAATCAGATTAAATATACCTAGTCATACAGTAGATATGTGTTCAAATATATAATTGTATGGATTTGATGATCAAAAAAGATTAAACACAAGTGGGAATGATGTAATAAGTGTAACATCTCTATTAAAAGTTTTAAAAGTCGGCTACGGCTACGACTACGACTACTACGACTATCAGTTATCAATCAAATCATCAAATGTAGTAGTGAAAGTTTGAGTGTGCAAGATGTGACTATCTAGCTATATGCATTTCATTGTATGCTTGCATTCAAAGAATTAATCTAAAGATGGACCAATTTTCATTGCTGCTGTTAGCTAGTCTGAAGTCTCCCACTGATTCATCTAAAAAAGCCAAGTAAAGTAAAACATTGTATTGTATTGTACGTAGCAACTAGCAATGAAATTAATGACTCATTAATTGTGTTTGTTGTTCCTTCTATGCTACTTCAACAATTAGTTACCATAAAGCAAAGCCCACCAAACAATAATGAATTGATTGCTACACCTTGTAAGTAGTGTTAATCCAACACGTACTACATTAACTACTAATCTACTGAAATTAAGTACTAAGTAGACACACAAATCATATATGACAGCTTAGTTACCACAAATGGCAAATGACCTGATTTTCAATTTGCTCAACATCAAACTACATTCAATTTGAAGGGGGGTTTAGCTACTGATTAAAAGGATATTTGTTAGCATATATAATGACCCAGTCTTATGCTAATTATTTGTTACAGGCTGACACATTCTTGCTGGATTCGTGGATATTGCTGTCATATTTTTAACTTATCATACCTTTTGCTATGTGTAGATAATAGTGTAGCAGTTTCTTTCACTTTTATCCCCCCTATTACAAAGAAAGAAAAAAATCTTTCTCTCAGGGATTGTCAAAATGGATGAGCTATTATGCCACATCAGTTTGTAATTTATATAGCTTGCTAGTAATGTTTCATGTCTATAATGTTTCATGTTGTAGGAGTTATGCATTCTGGTGGTGAAGTGACATTGTGCAGTAATCAAGTGACTGCAGTTTATGAAGATTAAACAAAGCTCACTACATCAATTGTGTGCAATTATAATATACATCACAATCCATATTCATCCAAAGAAAATTTTACATTCAGGAGTCATCCCGCGGAATAACTCTATGGATACAAAGAATGTGAAGTACTTGGGCAAAGAGTTTTGGAACTGCTTATTGATGAAGAGCATTATGTGTATGTAGAGAGAATCATGGGAAAGTGGAGCACTGGTCAATCTTGGTCAGATCAGTTTCCATTTAAGAAGAAACCATGTGAGGTATTCATGGCTTTAGTGACTAAAAGCCCATTATATGAGGATGGTGAGTTTTGTTGGAGATATCATTGTTTCAAGTGATGACGCATTATTTAATAAAATAAAATCAGAAAACCTGCGAGCCAATCACCAAAATAGAGTATAGGGGTTAATCTTGAAAAAATTTCAGTGGCCTCCACAACCACAAATTTGATCGTCTGTTTCTAATCTGGTGCTTATTTATTAATTATACTTGTAAATTTTTCTTTTTCAAATTTATGTATTGTATCTTAATTTCTTTCATGTTAATTTGAGACCGGGTGTTTACACTTGTTTGTTGAACCAATGTGGATATGAATGCACAACTTCCTGGGACAAAGAGGGAACAGTTCCGGAACCTCAACCTGTTAGAAAAGACACCAAAAACAGTAAGCCTTGGTTCTTGAAATATATACTTCTATGCGTGTGGAAAATGGATTCTAAAAGGAAATACTTATCGTAGCCTACGAAGCCTAGTTTTGGACCTTTAGTTTACACAAGGTGAAGAAAACATTCAGCGCATAAAGCTCTGCCAAAGATGAGTCATCATGCGAATCTGTGCAACCTTCTAAATTTGTAGTTTTTCCTTCTATACTTTTTCTTGCTCTTATCTTTGGTGAACTCCAATATATAAAGATTATTGTCTTAAAAAGTTATCTAGTAGGGGAAACAATTATGAATTCAGTTAAATACTCACAGTAATGTTCAATTAGGCAGTCACATTAGCTGGATGCTATATTCGAGGTAAATATATTATATTCTGGATGGTTAAAGTACATGAAATATTTTAGGGAGGTATGACATGATGAAATTGTCACTTAGAGATCACAAATTTGAACCAACGAAATAGTGTCTTTGCTCGTGGGGATAATATTGCATACATAGGTCCTTCACATGCCCTGCAATGTGGGAGCTTCACTAGACCAGCCTTTTTAGGAATGATAAATTTTTAAAAATTTGAGAATTTGAGAATCTGAAGAATTGTTATTTAAAATTTTAAAATCAAAAGAATTTTTAATGGCGTAATCCAAGTAGATCTGTCACCCGAATTTCATCAAACTAATTTTGGGTACCAAGGCAGCGAAGGTCTTATCAAAGTTAAGTAGTAGTTATAATCTCTTCGATAATTATTTTTCTTTCAATTAATACATACTTGGTAATGCTTTATGAGTTAATTAAAACTTCTATGCCTGCGTGGACATTCAGTCAATCTAAAATCTGCTTGTTCACATTTTATTTCTTGTTGGGGTGCTCTAAGTTTGTGACATTGTTATCACTTACACGTGTATGTAGAGATCTTCCTAGCTTTAAGCCCTGATGTGTCAAGATGCTGAGTGGCTATAGTTTTCTGATCTTAATTAGAGATGAAGCTAGTGGAGCAGGATCCAGATTTCACAGTTCTATCTCGTCAATTCAAAATTACCGCCATGGATCTTATCTCTATTCTTGAGCAGGTAACCTTGGGACTTATTCTTTCTATTACATCTTAAATGCTTAATTGTTGTGAGCAGGTAGTGGAAAACATAAGAGAAAACAAAGAATAAAATAATCTCTTAGGAGCTGCTATTGAACAAAGTTTACTACTGTAGCAGCCCATGCTAGAATTATCATAGACCAGCTTACTTCCTACTTATGCCTAGTATGACCTCACCTTTTACCCCTTGATTCGGTGTGATAGCCATATGCTATTTTAGGTGTTGTATGTGTTCATACTTATAGAGGGATCAATTTATTCAGCAGGTGATGTGTATATGTGCAATCTTGCAAGGCTGCACCAGAATTGTCTTCCTTAGTACTTAAACTGTGTATACTTGTTCATCTTGATCCGTTAGCTGCTTCTACATTTCATCCATTCCATAGTCACTGTAGCTTTTACTCTCAGGCCAAACCCTGTGTCAACTAGGGGTGGCAAAAATTTATCCAATCCATTAGGTTATCTATTATATTCATTATAAAAGACTTATTGGTTATTATCTATTAACAAAATGGATAATTATGGATATTTAACCGGTTATCCATCGGATTTATCCACTAATGTCACCACCGTCAACCGCCTCCACCCACCCCGCCATTTCCACCTCCGGCAACCACCACCGCCCACATCGCCACCCACCACCGGAAACCGCGACCAGCCACCCACCTCCGGCAACCACCATCGCCCAAATCGCCACCCACCACCGGAAACCGCCACCAGCCTCCCACCGCCGGCAACCACCACCGCCACCGACACTTTACTTAAAAATAATAATAATTAAATATATAAATTTACCATTAGCAAGATTTAAACATGAACCAAATTGTTTTACAATAAAGCTTGTTACCACTAGGCTACACCACTTTTTGATATATATTTGAAAGTTAATATAAATATAAACAAGTAATCATAAAAATTATTGATTATTATGAACGTATTTGTTATTTGTTTTGGATTAAGAATATTTGTTTGTTATTTATAACTATAATGCATATAAATTTTTAATTTTTTAATAAGGTATTTGACTTTTTTTATTTTTTATTACTTTTACATAATCATTTATTAATGTCAAATCAATAAACACGTATATTTTCTATCTCACAACTATGAAGACTATTATAAAATTTTGACAACTTTATATATATTAGGTGATAAAAATAGTGTCTTATTGCAAATATCACTTTTTATTTGATGTGTAAAAAAAAAGGAAAGAAAAGATAAATATCAAAATTAAAAAAATATCTTGGTCGTTGTTGAACGTGGGGCCCATTAATTTTTTATTAAATATGAAAAGTTGGTGAAAATATTATGATTTATGAATATTAAGTTATTAACTTATCATTGTATGTATGTGTGTGCATGTGTGTTTTTGCCATGTGTGTGTGTTTTTTTTGGCATGTGTGTGTGTTTGAGTGAGTTTGTGAGTGTATGTTATGCTTAGTGAACCATAATATAAGTAGGCAAGTAATACTCAAAACAATAAATGATATTTCTTATTGGATATTATCCGGATAATACCCATTTATTAATGGATATTATCCAATAACATCCATTAAGGTTAATGGGTGTTATTGGATAATATCCAAAACTACCCATTAACTATATTGGATAAAAAATAATTTTATCCAAATTAACCGGTAACACCCAATTACCACCCCTAGTGTCAACTAGCCCAATTATGACATCTTTGCCATAGTTTGAAACAGGCCATGCACCAGAATTTGAGTACTTAAGGCCAAGAAATTGGGTCGAGTGAGTCGTCTAAACTTTAATAGTTGCATTTTTAATCGAAGAAACGTAGCCAGGGGAGTTCTTAATGGATTCAAGCTCAGAAAGAGAAAGGGTTGCACTAATTCCATGGATATCATGAGTATAACCATAGGAACTGATATCTATTCTTGCAATGGTCATTTTTGGTCTAGAAAGAGGAAATGATATCTATTCTTGGCTATGGGTATTTTGTTCTCTGTTTCAATAATCAATACCAGCCATGAGGTAGCTAGAAACAGGGAGTGATATTTATTCTTGGCGATGGGTTTTTACTTTTGGTTACAAGTTATAAGAGTGGGGTATGCTCAAATGGCACAGTTTTATATGACTAGCATTTGTTTATTTAGGAGTAAAGGCTTTTGGAGAAAAATTCATACTAGTTTTGTTTAAAAATTATGAAAATTATACAGGTGTGAAGTTTATCAAATAAGTACAACTTTTAAAATCCATACTGGCTTAATTACTTGTGGTTGATTTTGAACATGATTTGTGTTATAACAAGCTATATGCAGGGTTAATTTGGTTCTACGTGAGCTTATTGGATGTTTTCTTATATTCGCTTGGACAATGAAAATTATGTGATTCCTTCAATTAATTGTTTTATTTCATTTATTTTTCCAGGTTGCTTTTGGGAATAGCCCAAGATGATGTTCAAAGCACATTGGTCAAAGGATATCATCAAGGCTTTTTTTTTAATGATCTACTAGCTCATTTAGAATTTAAACTTGAGAGGATATTTTTATGCTTAAAGAAGTTGTTAGTAGCTAGGTCGATTTTCTTGGTAAACAATCAAATTTAATTTGTTGATTGATGTATTGATTATCTTTTATTATTAATGATATCTTGTTTTACTAAAACATTTTTTTATTGTATTGATGAAAATACTAAATTTATAATTCGTTAATAGAATGCATAAATCAATATAAGAAATTATTGCTTTATAATTACGATGAAGAGATCTTGACCCTATTGTTTTTTACATCTTTTGGGACGGTGGAAGTTGATCTTAATAAGTTTCCCACCAATTTTTTTAACATTATCTGCCACTATTTGCAGTAATTTTCCACCAAACGTTTTGGCGTCAAAACATTTAGGACGACAATAATCTGTCTTTTTTGTTTTTCCATCAATAATTTAGAACAAAAAGTGTTGGCGCCAAAACATTTAGGACGGCAACAATCCATCCCTTTTGTTTTCCTGCCAATAACTTAAAGCGTTTTGAAATGCATTAGGGTCAGCAAAAGTCGCGTCCTTAAAAACCTTTAGAGACGGCTCTTCGCGTCCCTAAAACACTTAGGACCCATATTATTTAAGCTCCCACTTTGCCGTCCCTATGGCCGTCCTAAATACTATTAGGGACGGCAGATGGACTTTTAGGGACGGAAAACAAGCGACCCTAATACTCTATTTTCTTGTAGTGTTGTCAATAGGTTCATTAGTGTCATCAGGTTGGGCTCTGGATATTTGGAGGAATGCTCAATGTGGATGATGTTTCTGTCGTTATTCTTGGGTTGTCTGTCCTGCCTATTACTGGAGTTGTGACATGGAAGGAATGCTTAGGTGAGTCTGTTGTATGGGACACCCTCACTTGGTTCGCCGCCCTCATTGCCATGGCTGGTTATCTAAACAAATACAGACTCATCTTTTGGTTTAGTCAAACTGTAGTTAAGTTATGTCCGTGTCTTTAACGTTCTTTGCCATTACGGCATTAGTTGCCATATAAAATTTATGTTGACTAAATTATATCCTATTAAGAAATTTGAATTTTAAAACATACTTCAATTTAAGAGGAATAATTTCATTCTCTGTTTGCAGTTTGTTGGCGGGCTAGGTTTCTCAGGGCAGGTATCCTTCGACATTTTTGTTTTTCTATATTTCCACTACAACAAAAATGGTCTTTTACAACGTTTTAAAAACGTTGTAATAGGTCTTTAACAACGTTTTAAAAAACGTTGTGAAAACTAACGTTGTAATAGGTCGTTTTTTTAACAACGTTTTAAAAAACGTTGCAAAAAAACGTTGTCTTATGTCATTACACAACAACATTGTGGACAATAATAACAACATTTTTAAAACGTTGTTAATAATGTAACACAACGTTTAAGAAGAAAACGTTGTAAAAGGTTTTCCACAACGTTTATTAAAAAAACGTTGTAAAAAGTTTTTTACAACGTTTCCTTTATAAACGTTGTGGAAGGTTTTCTACAACATTTTTTTAATAAACGTTGTGGAACGTTTTTTACAACGTTTTATAAAAAAACGTTGTAAAAAACCTTATACAACGTTTATTAAAAAAATGTTGTATAAAACTTTATACAACGTTTATAAAGGAAACGTTGTAAAAAACCTTCCACAACGTTTATTAAAAAACGTTGTAGAAAACTTTCTACAACGTTTATTTATAAAACGTTGTAAAAAACCTTCCACAACGTTTATAAAAAAAACGTTGTATAAAAACTTTCTACAACGTTTTATTATTAAACATTGTAGTAAACTTTTCTACAACATTTATAAAACGTTGTAATAGTCATTTTCCAACAAAAAAAAATTAAAAACAATCCTGGATCATTCTGTTCCTGAAATATGTAAATATGAGCAGATACATAGCCTGCAATTCTAAACGAACTCTAACCACTACATAGAATAAAGCACTAAGTTTACAATGAATAATTTTGAAGTTCAAAATCATGAGTATAGAAACTGAACAAGGCAGTGAGGAAAAAAATATTTTCTATATCTAAAACATTTCAGAATGGGTCTCCATCTTTCATTCAAATTTCTGCAATCAAGTTTGTGAAGAACATCAAGATCCATAAACTAGACTGATTTAAAGCACAAACAAAGGTTCAAATAAGTTCATCTATTGTGAGGAAGTACTTGGAATCCTTCCATGTAATCTGGAATCTTGTTGTCACTATTCAAAGATAGATTTTTTCTAGGAATGTAACTTCAACTTTGTCCTCAATAGACACTGAGAAACTGATTACCCAGATATGTATGCTTCCTCAACAGGGAACCAGTCTGCAAATTGAGAAAAGAAAGCACAAAGTATCAGACTCACATAGGCTCAAGAGACCATTTCAAGTAAAAATTCAAATTTCACTTTGTTCGATTCACGATACATGTGATAATTATAGCCCTTCGAAAACTCACGATAGTAACTGAAGCACCACATAAACATCAAGCATAAATACTAGTGAACAATAAGCAACTCATGTTGTCGTCATCCAAGATCGACTTGCACACACACACTCTACCACTGAGCTATATATTCTTTCCTACTCAAGTTAGATAAAGTAGAGAGACTGGTTGTACAAGCGAGAAAAGAGAAAGTAAGGGATGGGGGTGGGGGTGGGGGGGAAGGGAAGAAGAAAGCTTAACCTTGCAAAGGGTTGACCATGCCAAATGCCACAAGGGCTCAAACTCTATTATTCAACTCTGATTAAATAGTGCGGATTAATTGATACATATGTACCTAACTAGAAACCCTAATAGAAATAGATATACTAGCACATGATTGTGACCTTCAACAGATGCAAAGAAGTTGCAACATTTAGAAAGATGACAATGTAACAATGCCTGCAAGATTACATCATTTACCTCTGAATACCTTCTCCAACTTCCATTCGTAGAAAGCTTCCGACCTTTACAGGTGAACCCACTTATTTGGATAGATTATCCAACAGCGTCTGCAAGAGTTCGACTTGATTATCAATATAAAACTGGATTATCGTATGCATACACTTTCAAATAGATTAGTTGTGCTCATGCAACACACCAGTAGTTGTATGTGTAAGTACTTCAGGACCAAACATGGGTGAAATTTGTGGTAAAAAAAATTGTGGTCACAAAGCGCCAATTGGTAACATCAAGGTCAAACATCATATAACCTTACTAGGCCACACTATAAAGTGCCATGAATTAACTAATCCATCGAAATGAACAAGCTAACAAAATTAAGTTTTGAATTCAAACGTGGGGTGCTTATCCTTCTATTTTGGTAATCGACAAGTAGGCACCAACCAACCTAGCATCTTTAACCAAATCTTTTTTATTTCCAATTTATTTTTCCATCTTCTCATTAACAAAATTATGGATGGGAACAAAATTAGCATATCTTGAATGTAAAGACATAATAGCTTGTTATATCATGATTTTGTCCTAAATGATTCGTGAAAAACGGTTTATGATGTAAATCCCCAGATAGTTGGGACACGCCTTCGTTGAGTTGACTTAACAATACGAGACAAGTCATGCAAGAAGGAAAAAAATTGATATGGACTATGGTGTCCATGTACTAAGTCAAGCGAAATAAGGCTCCTCTCTCCCCCTAGAAAAGAAAAAATATAAGACGAATATTGAAAAGCTCACACCAAATGAAAAGATTAAGACCAAAATTTCAATTTCCAAATATTTTTAAGTCTAGCCGACAACACACATACCTTTACCGTCTCTGTGTCATTCACAATAAACTTTTGCTCCATTAGAACTACCTCCTCAAAATACTTCCGTAGACGACCTTCTATCATCTTCTCTATTGCTATCTTTGGCTTCCCTGTATTTTCAGCCTGACAAGAAAACCGAATGAATCAATTAAAATTTTAATCTATCCCAATGGAACAACAACTCCAGGAAGTGAATACATCCTTCTTCACATAAAAGAATTGAAGAGTGAAAGTAACAATAATTTTAAAACTAAGCAAAAACAAGTTTGAGTTTAGCCAAAGCTTTATCAGGATTCTGATTGGAATTCACAATGACGGTTGAGCTTGGGCCATGCAGGTCATGCTAAATTATGACCTGTTTAAACTAAAAGGAGTTATTTTTCAGTAAAACTCTTTCTAGCTTGTTTTCTCTCTAGGGTTGCCGGCTCCTACACTAGGTTTTCTTGCGCTGCCGTCATGGCTGCCGCCATGGAGGATCCTCCTCCGGCACCGCCATCTCCCACTGCTAACAAATCCTTTGCTTCCTTGTTCAAATCATCTCCTTCTATTGCTTCCATTAATCTAATACCTCCTTCTACTCATAAAGGCGAACCCGCACTCAAGCTTACCCCGGACATAGTTGCTACCCTCTCTCAACCCTTCAAACATGCCTTGGTGGGAAAGTTTTCACATGGCCGCCCTTCTCTTGAAACTATGCGCAAAGAATTTCATACATTCGGCCTCAAATCGGGGGTAACATTAGGCCACCTCGACCACAAACATGTACTAATCCAAACTACCCACGAAGCTGACTTCCAAAGACTATGGATCAAGGACCAATGGTTTGTTGGATCGTATCCTATGCGAGTTTTTAAGTGGACGCCAGATTTCAGGCCGGAGGTGGAAAGTCCTATTGTTCCTGTTTGGTTTTCCCTTCCGTGCCTCCCAATCTACTTGTTTAACAAGCGAACCCTTTTTTCGATTGCTAGCATGATTGGGCAGCCTCTTCTTATTGACAACCCTACCGCAAACCTTTCTCGCCCTAGTGTCGCCCGAATCTGCATTGAAATCAATCTCACTAAATCTATTCCAACTCGCATCTGGATTGAAAGTGGAGTATCTGAAGGATTTTGGCAGCCTATCGTGGCTGAGCGTCTTCCCCGATATTGTACTTTTTGTCACAGGCAAGGCCATGATGGTGACTCTTGCAAAATTTATAATCGCCAAGCTGATAAGAACACTGAACAAGATCCTGTTGGTCCTAATACTTCAACCGCAGAGGTCAAACAAGGTAATATGGGTGGGATTAAGCCAATCTGGAAGCCTAAAGTTCCTAGTAATTTGTCGGGTGATGTTGCTACTACAAGTGCGCCTTCAAACGATAAACCATCCTGTTCGAGTCCTAAAAATGCTGCTGTAAACACATCATTGCACGATGGCACTAAAGCCCCAGATCAAGGCACTTCTCCCCTTCAAACTAATGAAACAGTTTCTGAGGGTATGGCTTCCAAACATCCTAACCCTTTTAATAAAGATTGCTGCCATGTAGAAGAGGTCCATGTTGACAATTTCCCGGTTGATCAAAATAATTCTCCCCCTGTTGTGGTTTCAAACCCTAATAAAGATGTGAACGCTTCATTTAATGATTCTGAGGGTATGGCTTCCAAGCAGCCTAACCCTTCTAATAAAGACGGCTGCCATGTAGAAGAGGTCCATGTTGAAAATTTCCCTGTTGATCAAAATAATTCTGAGCACGTCGAAGATGAAATCAATTCTCCAAACAGATTTGTGATTCTGCAAACTTTGGATGAGGAAGACGGTGGAGTTGACACTCAAAATCTGGAAGCTTTAAATCTGGATGGAATGGCCTCTAAGAAAACAGTTGGAAAAAAACCCTCGATTATTACTGGTAAGGGGAGGAATACTCGCTCCAAAAAGCAAGCTCACAACAGCACTACCTCAGTAGTTTCTCATGACGATTAACCATCTTTTTTGGAACCTTCGGGGAGTAGGTAACGACTCCACTATTGCTCGTCTCAAGAAATTAATTTCTCTTCATAAAATTTCTTTTATCTCGGTCTGTGAGCCCATGCAAGACAGCTCTAAACTTCCTATTCTTGCCCGTAAACTGAAATTTCGTTACTATTTTTGCAATTCTGCTAATAGTATTTGGATGTTAGCTAAATCTGCTTTCACTTGTTTGGAGACTAACGAATCTTTGCAGCATCTAACTCTGAGTATTAGGCACTACTCGTGGTCTCATTCGGTTTATGTCACTGCCGTTTACGCTAAATGTTCCTCAGGGGAAAGACAAGTTTTATGGAATAATATTATCGATATGGGACATGATTTCGGTAATATTCCTTGGCTGGTCGTCGGGGACTTCAACATTATTCTTGATTCTCACGAAAAAATTGGAGGCAATGGCTGGGATAGAGAGGGTGCTCATGAATTTCAAGCGTGCCTCAATGCGGCTGGTCTTATGGATATGGGTTTCTGCAGCCGATTCACGTGGAGCAATAACCGTGAAGGACAAGCAACTATTTATCAGCGCCTTGATAGAGCTGTTTGCAATTCTTCTTGGATATCTTCTTTTTCTTCTACGCTGGTAGCTCATCTTAATCGAACCTGCTCGGATCACTCTCCTCTTGTTCTATCCATCAATTCGGCATCAGATCGCCGGCCTTACCACTTTCAATTTCTGAATGTTTGGCCATCTCATCCCACTTTTCTGGCTACAGTTGAGCAGGCTTGGGCGGATCAGGTTACAGGACGGCCTATGGTTAAGTTTTCAAATAAGCTGCGTGCGGTTAGAGCAGCATTGAAGGACTGGAATAAAACCGTTTTTGGGAATATTTTTCAAGCCGTTACAATTGCAGAGGATGATGTTTTGGCTAAGGAAATTATCTTCGCAGACAATAACAGTGTCGTTAACCGCGAAAATCTTCATTTGGCGAGGGCTAAATTGCAGCAAACTATTAAGGTTGAAGAAGATTATTGGAAACAAAAATCTCATCTTCGTTGGCTCAAGGATGGGGAGGGTAATACAAGGCTTTTTCACTCCTCTGTTAAGCAAACTCGAAATAAGCTTTTCATTCATCAAATCAAGGATATGCAGGGCAATAATCTTACAACTGAAGCTGCCATAAAAGATGCTGCTGTTGCTTTTTACAAGGATCAACTTTCGGCCTCCCCTCGGACTTCTAATGATCTCATTAATGTGATTCCTTCTTTGTTAAGCCCAGATCATAACAGTCTTCTTTCGGCTCCCCCTTCTATGGCTGAACTCAAAGAGATTGTTTTTTCCCTCTCGGGGGGATAGTGCACGGCCCGATTTTTCGGGGAAATTCTACACATCTTGCTGGAACATTATCTCGGGGGACCTCCTTCTAGCTGTCTCCGAATTCTTTGCGGGATTCGAAATGCCAAAATCTTGGACAAGCACCCTCTTAATCACCATTCCTAAATCTGCTCATGTTGATTCCTTTAAGGATCTTAGACCGATAAGTCTTTGCAATTTTTGCAATAAAATCATTTCAAAGATTTTATCAGCTCGTCTTGCCCACATATTGCCGCTCATTATTTCTGATTCTCAGAGTGCATTTACTAAAGGGCGTCTCATTCAAGATAACTTATTATTGGCTCATGAAATGGTTCACCACCTGAAAAAGAAGGTTAATGGTACCAATGTGATTATCAAACTCGATATGGCTAAAGCCTTTGACAGAGTTTCATGGATTTTTCTGATTGATGTCCTCCGGAAATTTGGTTTTGGAGAAGTTTTTATTGATATGATTTGGCGGATTATCTCCAACAATTATTTTTCGGTTCTAATTAATGGCTCATCCGTTGGCTTCTTCCCATCCTCTAGGGGTCTTCGCCAAGGTGACCCTCTTTCTCCTAGCCTCTTCATCATTGCTGCGGAAGTTCTAAGTCGCGGTCTTAATAAACTTCAGCTGGATCATCCTCACTTTGCCTACTCCTCTTCTAGCGGCTGCCCTATCATCTCTCACTTGGCGCTTATGATGATATAGTTATTTTTGTAATGGAAACAAACACTCCCTAAAGCAGCATCGTAAATTCCTTGATCTCTATGAGCAAACTTCGGGCCAACTGATCAACACAAGTAAAAGTGGTTTCATGGTTTCCAAAAACATTGCTGCTACAAGGATTGTTTCCATACGTAGGCACGTGGGATTTAATAATCATGAGCTCCTTGTTAATTATCTGGGTTGTCCTCTCTTTGAAGGAAGGAAAACTAAGAATCTGTTTGATTCTCTTATTGGCAAACTCCAAGTTAAAATCAATTCCTGGATGGGTGCTTTCCTTAACCAAGCGGGCAAAGTTACATTGATCAATTCTGTCCTTCAATCTATTGTGATGTATCAGATCGCTGTTTTGGATCCTCCTATTTCTGTCATCAAACATTTAAACAGGATTCTTGCCAATTTCTTCTGGGGCTCAATTGATGGCAAACTTAAAACTCACTGGATCTCTTGGGAAAAATGCTGCAGACCTACGGATGAGGGTGGTCTAGGCATTCGGTCTATTGCTGATGTTATAAAAGCCTTCTCCATTCAGCTTTGGTGGAGGCTTCGGTCCTCTAACAGTCTTTGGAGCAAGTTCATGAAACAAAAATATTTTCAATCTTCTCATCCAATTTCTCATGTTCTTCGGTTCCCCTATTTGGAAGCGGCTTTGTTCCATTAGAGAAATTGCTGAACAGTGTATTAAATGGATTTTGGGCAAAGGCGATTGCTCGATTTGGCATGACAATTGGCTCCTAGATTGTAACCTCATGCAGTCTTCTTCCAGCCAGTTTACTCGGGTAAGTGAATTATTCAATACGCAGTCCCAGCTCTCTGATGTTGCTCGGCTTGAATTGGGTAATCGAGCTTCGGATTACATCGTGCAGCATGGCATTTCCCTCTCGATAGTCCAGATTATGCTTGTGGAGTCTTAATTCTAAAGGGAATTTTTCTCTAGCTTCGACTCGGCAAAGACATAAGGAAAAATGGACTGTTTTGCCTTATTCTAAATTCATATGGTCCAAGCATCTTCCCCGACATATCGCATCTTCATGTGGCGATTTCGCCGCCTTCCTCGACGAAAGTGTTATGGCTAAAGGTATTCGCTAGCTTCCAGATGTTCATGTTGTGATTCAGTGAATATTGAATCCTACAATCATGTCTTTTGCACGCCCCACCGGCTCGTTATGTTTGGCTCCATTTTAATAGTCTTGCAGAATTGCCCCTTTATTTCTTTGAATCAAGGTCTTTTGCATGGTGGTTTTCTAAGGAAAATTCAAATTGCATGTTATTACTCCATCTATTATTTTATGGGAGCTTTGGAAATACGTAAACTCGCCCTTCATGATAACTATCGAACCCCTGGGGTAGTCGTCGAACAATATAAAGACCCTCATTATTTCCATTCTCAAAAATTCTGCATCTATCCTCTCCCTCCGGATAGTCGAATCGAGCTTACTCATCCCGTATGGGTCGCATTATTTCTAAACTGCTCGAGTTGTTAGTCGGTCCAAACCCGATCAAGGATCCTTTAAACTTAACACGTATGGAGCATGCCGAGGTAACCCGGGGTTGGGTTCGGGGTGGTATTTTTGCGCAACAAAGATGGGAGATATGATCCGGCTTTTTCGCTTTCTTATGGCTCTCTTCCAGCCTTTCAAGTGGAATGTTGGGCTCTTTTAAATGGTCTCAGAATTGCAGCGCAGAGGTTTGAGACGGGTTAATGTGGAAGTTGATTCTAAAGGTCTTCTTGATTGCATTCGTGGTTCCGCTGGCCCCCCTGGCGATGCTCTTACTTGATTCGTTCCATCACTCTTCTTCAAAGGGAGTTAGACATTTCCTTCCACCATATTTATAGAGAGGCAAATTCTGTAGCGGATGCCCTAGCCAATTTTGGTATTGATGAGGATCAAGACATTGTTTTTGATTCTGTTAACTCTCTCCCGCCAAAATCAGAGGTCTTCTTATTCTGGATAAAATTGGTACTCCTTATGTTCGGGTTTCTTAGTCTTTCGTTTTGGCCTTGTTCCTCTCTTTTATGCAGTTTTTGTATTTCCTTTTCGAGGTTAGGCTCCTCCGTCCTCCCATTATAAGGGCCAGGCTGGTTGTCCCCCTCAAGTTTATAATTTTTTTCCTATATAAATAAAATCTAGCAGGGTACCGTCCCTGTTTCCTAAAAAAAAAAAAAAAGGAGTTATTTTTCAGTTACCCACAAGAACTCAAATTGAAAAAGCACTTGAATATGGGTCCAGGTCGACTTACGGCTTCAACAACAATATTTGGCACGTGGCAACCTGCACATGAAACCCTTCCATCCTTTCTTTGCTTTGCCAATGCCCACATGGGGATCCAATAGCAGGAATACATGAACAAAAGTTTGATGAGAGATGAGCTATCAATCCCTTCGTTTGATATTTATGATCCTAGAAATTTGGATAATATTGAAAACAAAACAAGGGATATTTTAGTTGAAAAGGGGCCTCAAATGGAAATGAATCTTGTGTTTCATTTAGACAATGCTTCTCAACATTTTTCATATTCTTTTTATTCTAGAAGAATGAGTAATGGAGAGATTAAAGAAAGAAAATGGTTGGTTTACTCTAAACATGTGGATAAAGTATATTGTTTTTGTTGTAAGTTGTTCAAATCTAATAGCAAACAAAGTGCATTGGCAAATAATGGATTTAGAGATTGGAAGCACCTTAGTGAAAGACTCAAAGAACATGAGAATTGTGTTGACCATATGACTAATATGAGTACTTTGAATGAACTAAGAGCAAGATTGAGCAAAAATTAAACAATTGACAAAGATTTGCAACAAGAAATTACAAAGGAGAAAGAACGTTGGAGACATGTTTTCATTAGAATAATTTCTGTTGTGAAATGTCTTGCTAAAAAAAATTGGCTTTTAGAGGATCAAATGAGAAGCTTTACCAAATTAGTAATGGTATTTTTTTTGGGATTAATTGAGATGATTGCTGAATTTGGTGTGCTAATGCAAGATCATATTAGCCGCATTCAAAATCATGACGTAGAGAATAAGAAATCAAAAGGACACTCCCAAACCTGCTTGCGCAATCTAGATCTGCGAGCAGACTCCCTGTTAGATTGTTTCCTTCTTTGTCTTTTGATCTCTCTTTCATCCTGAAATCAAGTAATAAAAGCAGTCAGATAAAAAGAGGCACAAATTCATTACAACTATTTTCTTTCCAGATGAATTGTAAATTGTAATGCAAGGGCACTAAAGGAGTACACCATAAAACAAAAGATCATACAGTTTTCAAGTAGAAACTCCAGAAAGCTACACAATTATGCCCCCCTAAGTTACTTGTAAAATCCAAGTACATATGTGTTCCAAAGAAGCGTATACACAAATGCCTTATCATCACTTGCTTGATTTTAGAAGATACAGCAGTCAGTGCCTTCACAATATCTCCTCTTTCCTTGAAATACTTGCTTAGGGTGAAACCAACCCCACTCCAAGACCAGGCTCCCTCCTATATCCAGGACT
>JABEVN020002020.1:0-22824 GCA_013146195.2 Codonopsis lanceolata | reverse complement strand
AGATGACCAAATCATCGGTCAGTCTGGCCTTCTTTATGGGTTTATTCATTCGTCGGCCTAGCCGTAACCTCATCAACTAAAGTGATTTTTGGTGTCATCTCGAACCCAATCCAACTTCTAGGTGAAATCGGGGAATCTCAACTACAATCCTAGCCATATTGAGGAATCAGCCTAGCAACCATTACAACCAACATTGCAGCCAATGTTGTAGCCCCTGTGCACTTGTCAACCTTAGCCCATCAAACTTCACCTTTCAAAGTGGTGCGCTTCTAACTGCATTACTTGGAATTGCATTCCAACCATGGAGATTACTTCAATCAAGTGAAAGCTTTGTTTACACTTGGCTGGTTGGTTATTCTGCTTTGTTGGGACCAATAGGGGAATCATTTTAGCTGATTACTATCTTGTAAAGGGTACAAATCTAAGTATAAAGGACTTGTACACATTGAGTACACAAGGGGATTACTATTACTCTAGTGGATACAATTTGACAGCCATTGCAGCTCTGGTAATCGGGATTTTGCCCGTGATACCGGGACTGTTACAGAAGATTGGAATTGTGAATGCAATTCCGGGTTCCTTGGTGATGATTTACAACAATGCTTGGTTTTTCAGTTTCTTCTCTTCAGGGTTTCTTTATTGGTTTGTTTCATATTTGAAGGGAAAAAAGAAGACACCGATGGATCCACTCTTGCCCTCAGCAACTTGATTCTTTTTACTTTGTTTTGAGTAGCCTCCCTCTAGCCAGAACAGATCTTTAAGAAGACGGAGCATCACTCGCAGCTTAACAATCAACATACGGTATGTTTGGATAAAAACATCCATATTACAAAAATATTAAGTATCTGTTTTTATCCATGTTTTTACCTTTGTTTTCTAGTAATTTCTTCAAACACAAATTGGATGAATATATGAATATACTTTGTGAATCCTATATTTTTTTTACATCAATACCATTTCTCTTGAATATTTATGTTTTTACTGCAATCAACATATTGAAGATGTTCGTGAAATTTTACTTGATGGTTTTCCGTGAACTTTGTCAAACAAACTTGGGAAAATCAAATCATGGACAGATCAGATCAAATTTGCTGGGTGAAATTTTACTCTTACTAGCAATGAAATACTCCTTTTTTCGTCAAAGTCAAAGAGTCTGTGTTTTTGAAAGTTTAATAATTAATTGTATATATTTACATGATATACCAATATTGATTATAATTACAAAAAAATTAATTATATATTTACATGATATACCAATATTGATTATAATTACAAAAAAAATATTTACATGATAAATGATTATAATTACAAAAAAACACGTAAATCAATATACTTATATCTCATACAGAGGTGAAGTTGAAAAATTATAAAGTTTTTGCATTTTTAAATTTTGAAAGGAAACCTTTTAAGTGACTTAAAATAAAAAAAAAAGAACTAAAGTATAGAAACAGGTTTTTTTTTTTGTAATGATTTGACTAAAAAAAAGATAGATAAAATAAATGTGGAACTGCTTCCATTTCCACCAATGATTGAAAAGTAGAATAATTAATGGATGTGTAAGTATATTTGAATGTTAAAGTTGAAAATTATGAAAATTATAGACATAGTTTTAAAAAATGAATTTTCGATGAGTATACAAAAATAAAAAGATAGATGCCTTTTAGGAGAGAATAAATATTATAAATAAAAAATAATGAATCATAAAACTCATCGAATAAGCTAATCTATATTACTGATAAAGCCTGCGTATGCGATTGATTAAAGTTATTTAGAGGTTGAGATTAGATTATCTTAAAAAATTAATGGTTGAGATTCACTCTCACATTCATATGTGAGAGTAATTTATTTTAACTCTCTATTTTCTCACCCCATTACAGTCAACCCCTGATTAATATTATGACGATCGCACGAGATTAATCTTTTAAACCATTCCCCTTACAAAACCTTACATTAATATAATCTCAAAATAGAGCTCAATTACCACTTGAAGTGATGTCTTTCTTAGCGTAACATTTTTTTAAAATCGCACTTTTTATTTAGGCGTTGGCTTTTGATGAAATCGGATATCTTGGTATGGTAACCACGAAAGGCAAAGATCTAAACCAAGCCAAGTCAAGTCAAGACTTGGAAAAAACAGTCAGCCATGAATTTTGGGTGGTAATCGGGCCAATAGCATGTGGTAGGTATTATATAAAAATCAATGATTGTTTTTAAATCACTATAGTGCATTTTTGGGAGAAAGCGATGAAAATATCGCTAATGAATGAAAAACGCGCACATAAAATCTTTGTCTCAATTTGTGCATCGGCAAAAAAATCGTTCAAAATTTTTGGAGTGTCGGTAAAAGTATAATTGATTGTCAAATTGAAGCCATTGAGAAGAAGAAAAAAGGGGGGAGTTGTTGAAGAATGCAAACAATTGACACTTTTATTTTCAGACCGTTTCATTTTTTATTATTACACAAATATACAAATATACAAACAATGTAGAATTAACGACTTAAAAAATATCAAATTTAACATTATTTGTAGATTTGTATAATAATAAAAAATAAAACGGTCTGAAAATAAAAGGGTCACTTGTTTGAATGACGAATGAGGAGGGTATAAATAGCATGGAGGCGATAAGGAGTAAAGACTCCTTATCGGAGAGAACTCCTCAAACAGCGAGACGGAGATGGAGACGGGGTCAACAAAGGGAGGTGAGAGAACTGACTCTAGTTCTCCAACAAAAAGAGGGTCAGCCGCATAGAGCACAAGAGGTAGTAATTGGGCCTGTGGGTTTTGGGTTGCTTGGGCTTAATGGCTTATGAAAGCAGGCTACCCAAATTAAACCTTGGGCCAAGCCACTTCTAACACATGTACTACAAGGCCCTCTCCTTTTTACCATTTCTTCAAATCCTACTCTCATGAGCCATCTATCAAATTCCTCCGATTTATGGCGTATACCCCAAAGGAAGGGTCGGTTTAATGACTCCAATCCTAATGCAAGCTCTATCATTTGTGCAGCAGATACGTGCGATAAACTTCCCAAACAAACATACACGGTAGAGCTTGGCTCAAATGAATACACCCACTTCAAACAAAGATGCTCATCAATGTCAGCTTTGTTTCATCTTTCAAATTTATCCAAGTCGTTTTTGTTGTATAGTGAAACAGGGCCAATGCACCACACACTTTTACCTTTCAACTTTGTGTATTCCCTTAAGTACTCCAGTTCCAACTCCCGAAAACTATTAAGCACAATCCCATATGCTTCTTTCTCTGCTTCTTGAGTTTTTTTTTTTTACGAAAATCATCCATTCTAGGCGCGACCATATGTGCAACCTTTTCTTTAGTAAATTCGAGTTGGCTTGGTAGGCCGGGAAACACAAATGGCTCAAAGTTAGAGATAATCTCATCCAATTTCCCCAACAACATTAAAGAGTCTAAACTGGAGAGAGAGAGAGAGAGAGAGAGAGAGAGAGAGAAGTATTCAGTCCCATGGTAAACAAGCCTCGGAAAATTAAACTTTTTGGCCACATCCGTAGTCCAATAAAAATACTGTTGAGAATGGGATGACTCGATTGTCCAGACAAACATGCCAGTTCCTCAACACTCTTCTTAATGATGTGCATAATATTGTTGAGCTTTTCTGAAGGTAAGTTCAGAAGGTTAGTGCTAAGCTTTTGCTTCTCTTTATAAGTCATGTCCCTCTTATTAGGATCCTTTGCTTTGGGCTTCTTTGGCACATGTGTTCTAGCAACTAGAACAAAATGTGAAGGCCCCTGTTTGGAATCAAAAGGTACAGACATGGATTATGAACTATCCAAAGTCTTCATATGAGGGACACGAGTGAAGGAAGGAGTTTTTCTTGAAGTTGGAGTCTGCAATCCTGATCATAAATTATATCTATTTGTGGTTCTTAATGTAAATTTACTTGCAAACACAATGCTCATTTCAACAAATTTCCTTACAAGTTTTAGTCTCATTCATGATTTCAATCTAATATAGCTATAAAATCAAGTTCCAGAAACAAAACCCAAATATAAAAATCGTGCATCAGACAGATACTAACCTAGTTATAAAATAAAATTGGGAGAAAAAGAGAAGGTATGGAAAAAAAAAAAGGATTAAATTGGGGGTAATTTTGGTTATTTAGAATTAACTTAAGTTTTTCATCTAAAAATTAAACAGAATATAGAGTAAGCTTAACCAAATTTCTGTAAAAGTAAGTTGAGGAAATTGAAAACTAAACATTTATTTTATACAACATGTATCATTTCATATTAATTAAATGATCAGTTAAAAAAATTGTTTATATATCTGTCATGCCTGTTGCTTAAGAACTCTGCACTTGGTGTATAGTTGGCTTTGTCTCTCTTAGAGAATCCCCATTGTGTAATCTTTCTAAGCATCTTCTTAGATGGATCACACTATCACCTACACATTTTTATCTTCTTACCCACTGAAGAATATATTTTCTCATTGTTTAATCTTCTTACACATCTTTCTTACACTAAAAAATATTACATTTTGCCCCCCCTCACACACATGGCACATAGGAAGTTTCTTTTTGTCTCTTCCTATTTAGGAAGAAAAAACTCCCTCTCTCTCCTAGTTGGCTAACCCTCTCTCTTATATGGTCATGGTATCACTCTTCTCCATAAATAAGAATATAAAAAATCATACAATGGGGATGATCTTAGAGCAACGCCATTGTTACTTTTTAACCATCTTCTAATTAAGAAGATAGTCATTTATTCACCATCGTTAATCTTCCTATTTACCACCTAGGAGTGAGAAAAAGTTTTCTTCCTAAATAGAAAGAAGATTTTTGGGGAGGAGAGAGGAAGACTTTTGGGGAGCTTGTGGGCGGCCGTCACTCTGTATGTGGGGGAGGGGGAGGGAGGAGAGTTTTGTATTTATGTGGGATGATATTAAATTTAATATTTTTTTGTGTAAGAAGATGTATAAGAAGATTATACAATGAAAAGATATATTTTTAAGTGGGTAAGAAAATAAAAATATATAGGTGAAAATGGAACCAGCTAAGAAGATATATAGGAAAATTACACCGGCGCGCCAGTGTTGACACACACTATCAAAACATGATAGTGATGAGCACAAGATTTTCACGAATTTTCCCGGGAATTTTCTTTTATTTTGTGTTATTTGTGAATTAATTATGCTTTGGAAATATTATTATTTGTGTTTTTGTGCTTAATATAGGTTTCCATGCATAATCGAGCTTTTATACGGTGTTTAGCACGAAGTTCGAGACAATTCCAGGCTTAAAAGTTAATTTGGAGAGTATTTGGTCAATGCCCGTTAAGTCCGTCAAGGTTCCAAGCCAAACAGAGGCTAATGGTGGCTGAAAATACTAACGGAGGACTTAAATGCAAAGCTGGAAGGAATCATGCAGGCGGCGCTAACTTTAGAGTCTTTAGGGGCACCGGAGAAATTAATAGAAGTTCAGGGAGGCCGCCGCAATTGCAGAGAGGTCCCTGGCGCGTTGTCGAAGACCAGCTGGTGCCACGTGGCGCAATCTGCCGGCTTTTCTCCACTAAGCGCGACCAGCGAAGATTTCGGATCGTGTATGACCCCGCGTGCCCCTTCCAACCACTCACCATCCAAATTCCCATTTTCTCTCATTGTCACCCATTTCGGCTGGCGACCCGCTCCCTCCTGTCCGCCTGCTTTTGCGAGCCGCGACGATCTTATTTTTCTTTCCCTTTATTTAACTTTCTTACGTCTTTGCCGAAAATGCCCCTAGCTTACCTCAACCTTTGTGGCCTTCTCCCTTAATACATCCAGTCGGCCTTCATTTGAGCAAACAAGTCCCCATTTGGGACATTGCTCCCAAATGGGGCACCAGCCTCCATTTCCACCAAATTTTCTTCCGTTCTTCCATTCAATTGTTCGTTAATGAAGGTTTGGAGCATCATTTCAAGAGCCAAAGGCGCATTTACAATTGATTTCAACACCGGAAACGAACTTTGCCCGGTTTAATTCTTCCTATCTCTATTTTTGATAGTTGTATAATTTCTTGGGTTGATTAATTTTGTAATTGAAGAATTGGTTTATGCTTAATTTAATTATGGAATGCAATTATTTTTCTATGTTAAATGTATTGTTTTAATTTAATTTATCTCTTTATTTAGTACATATTCATGTTGGTTATTATTTTGTGCACTTAATGCCTTTAATTAATTGATCACTAATTAAATGATTTTAGAAATATTTAGGATCCGCGAGAGCTACCTTTATATTTCAGACCAATCAATTTAATAGTTGGTGTTTTGTGACACACACTGATAGCCAAAATGAGACTAGATTTGACACGCGATCGAACCACCTTAGCCATTCGCGAGGTCGGGGAAGTTAGGGTTGACTATAAGATGCGAGAGCCCGTAGTTAACCAATTTTATATATCTCGGCTACCAACATGACTTGTAGAAAAATATGGAGAGTTTCTTTTTGCGAAGTATTACCCATGTGTTTGGTTATTATTGTGTGATCTTCATGCTTTTAATGGCGTATCGAACCATTAGATGATCATTAGAATTATAGGATAAGATGCGAGAGCCCGTCCTATTAATTCCGAAAATCACATTAAGTGTTTATGTTACATGAGACCTAGAGGAGATCGTACGTAGATAGTCATTGGGTGTTTGCTTTGACACGCGGCTATTTTCTCCTATGTTATAAGAAGCGAGAACCCGTAGCTAGGAGTTGTAGCTAGATTTGATATACGTTGCGAGAGCCCGTAGCGAATAAAATAGTGCACCCGACTACCAAGACTTGAGTTAAAGAAAAGCAGAAAAAAGATTAAATTAAACACCGGCTAGACTAGAAATAATGCGTTCCTATATTTCTACCTTGATTTGTTGTTGCCAAACCATCTCCGCGTTAGTGTAGATTTTAATTGCTTTCTAGGTTGTTCATATTTTTAGATTTTAATTAATTTTCTTTTCGCTCAAATATAATTAGTTAGTCTAATTTTGGTACTTAGTTGGAGTGAGAATTACGCGCATTCCATATGGGATCGATAACTCGTACTTAGGTACACTTTATTACTTGATACGACCGGGTAATCTTGCACGAGTTGCGTTTTTGCGCACATCAGATAGTGTTGACAATATCTGTCATACCTGTAGGCTGTAGTCTGTAACTCAAGATCCATTACCACAAAGTCTTCAGTCTTCACCACATGCCTAGTCTGCTTTCAGACACTGTATCAAAACACGATAGAGACGTTGGAAAATATATACACCACCCTCTCGTCACGTGGCCAAAAAGATACCACGATTCCATTTCTAAACCCCATTCTATTTGCATCTTCTTCCTGAATCATGGTATCCAAATGTTTCAGCCTCCATCTCCATCTTCATCCCCACCTTCCCTTTTCCCATGCAATCTACGCAACTCACAAACCCAATTCCCTTTCCCTTTTTCCATCCACTGTAACAACTAAATCAACTATCACCCACACTAAAGCTCCCGTTTTTTTCACAGAAGATGCAAATGTTCTTGATAAAGGAGACAAAGGGGACACAAGTGATAAAGGAGCTGAGTGAGCTACTCACAAACTATAAGGGTGTCATCTGTTATCTTGTTAAAGTTAGTTTCCTTTTATGCACTTATGCCGATGTAATGTTGAGATACTTTAGTTTGTTATCTCAGGCATATAAAGTGTTGTTTTCTGTCTTTGTAAGTTTGTAAGTAACTCAAAATGGAGAGATCCAAAATATTCTTCTTTCTTAATGCTTTTCACAATTAACGAATCTCGGTTCCATCTTTGCTTTGCTGATTATTTCAATCCAAAGTTTGTCATGGTATCAGAGCATAATCTCACTTCCGCACCAGCAAATTGATTAATTTGTTTGATCGATTCTTCAAACCAAAAATTTCTTCACCAGAATCTACAGAACAAAGTGCAACACAAAACTCACAGAATACTCAAGCTACAGAGACAAATGAATATGATTCGGTTGAGGTTAATCTGGTTCTTCCTATCTCACATCCTCTATATCTACATCCAAATGATCATCCATGTATGATCCTTGTTACACAAATTCTTCTAGGACCTAATTACAATCAGTGGAAACGTGCGATGACAATTGCCTTATCTTCAAAAGTAAAATTAGGAATTGTAACTGGATTGAACAGAAAACCAAATGCTCAGTCAAAATACCTTGCACATTGGCAGAGGTGCAATTTGATGATTATTTCATGGCTTTTGAATGCTATTTCACCAGATATCAGTACTAGTTTAGTATTTCTCTACAACAAATGAGATTTGGGAGGATTTAGAAAATAGATATACTCAGGGAAATGCTCCACAAGTTTTTCAAATCAAAAAGGAAATGATGACTTTGCATCAAGGATCCATGTCTGTTCAGGCCTACTTCACAAAATTCAGGTCAATTTGGGATGAATTTGAGGCTGTTAGTAAAATGCCTCGTTGTGTGTGCACTTGTGTCTGTGAGGAGGCTTCACGAAAATTGGAAGACTACACTCAACTACAAAAGGTTACTCAGTTCTTAATAGTACTAAGTGATTCATATTCAGGAATAAGGAGTACAATTTTGGCAAAATCACATTTACCAAACCTAAGTGTGACTCTAGGACTGTTAATGCAAGATGAGAAGATTACTGAGTGTTCTACCACAAACACCTCTGTCGATATGAATGCTGCTTCAGCCTTGTTTGTCAAACAACCAGTTACCTCTTCCAAAGCTTACAGTAATATCTCCAATAAAGCCCACATATCTTCTGGAAAAAGGAATGTAGCAAAATCTCACTTATCTTGTATTCATTGTGGAGGTATTGGACATACAAAGGATGCATGTTTCTTCATAAATGGTTTTCCTGATTGGCATAAACTGTTTGGAGTGAAACCAGATCCTAACAAGATGCCTAAGAATCTCAAAGGGAAAGGAATGGCTACATGAAGTCCTCATGTGAATGATGCATTTGAAAGAGAGGGTGATGATTCAATTGCTGTAAATTCTGTTACTAACTCTGAAGGTGGAACTATATATATGTCAGTTGACCAGTACAATTACCTTATGAGCTTGAAGGATTAGTCATCTCAAATTGCAAGTAAGTCTCATATAACCCCTAGTGTTATAAGTTCTGCTTATGAAAGTTGTCATGACATGTCTGGACTAGAATGGATCATAGATTCTGGAGCATCAAACCATATAGTTTCTGATTTTCATTTGCTCATAAATCCTGTGCCACTTACCTCTCTTCTTCACTTACCTAATGGTCGTGCGGCCTACGTCACTTGTAGTACGATTTATCTTCAAAATGGTATAACTCTTGTAAATGTCCTGTATGCTCCAGAATTTTCATTCAACCTCATTTCTATTAGTGAACTTGTTGCTAACAGTAATTGTTCTATGTCTTTCTTTCCTTCCTGATGTACTATACAGGACTTAGTAAACTTGTCGTGATTCATGTTGCTAAACAGTGCAGAATTCCATTTCCTTTAAGTACTAGTCATGGCACTGCTCCCTTTGAATTGCTTCCATTTGTGATGCAGGGGTCCTTATAGGCATGTCACCTACTGATAGTTTCATTCATTTCGACTATAGTTGATGATCATTCTAGATCTACGGACATATCTTATAAACTTAAAATCTTAAGTGTTGAATTATCTTCTGACCTTTCTTAAGCGGTCACCAACCAATTCAATACAAGCGTTAAGTGTATCGGATCGGACAATGGGCAGATTCTTCAATACGGCCATGTTATGCTATCTCTTCATTAGGCATTGAGCAAACACGGCTCTCTGTGTTGAAACTCCCGACAAAATGGGAGAGTAGAAAGAAAGCATAGGCATTTCTTGAACATTGCTAGGTCTCTCGAGTTTCAAGCAAAACTTACCAATTAAATTTTGGGGTGAATGCATTTTGGCTGCTACCTACCTTACATGATAGAACTCCTCTTGCTATTATGTCCTATCGGACCCCTTATGAAGTTACGTTCCATAAACCTCCTTCCTATTCTCATCAGGGTGTTTGGATGTCTCGTTATGCCACCACCCTCAAATCTCAAAGGGATAAGTTTTCTCCAAGGGCCACAAAATGTTTGTTTCTTGGCTATCCTTATGGAAAAAAGGCCTATAAAGTTCTTGATTTGTCAACCCAAAAGGTCTTTTTCTCTAGGGATGTTCAATTCTATGAGGATATCTTTCCATATTCATCTGTTTCTGATTCTTCACTACATTCTACTCATCCTATGTTCTCTCCTTTTTTCTATGATGATTCATTTCCTATACAATCTACAGTGCCCTCACCTCATCCATCTCCTATGTCATCTGCTCCTTTCTCACTGATCTACCTCGATCCTACCTCACCGCTCTACCATCCGCTCTCTATGTCATCTACTCCTTCATCTCATACTCCATCCTCTATGTCATCTACTTCCACATTCCCTACTTCATCTCCTATACCATCTGATCCATCATCTGCTTCCACATTCCCTACTTCATCTCATATACCATCTACTCCATCTCCTAGACCTGTCAGACAAAGAGTTGTGCCTAGTAAGTACAAGGATTATGGAGGTTTACCTTCCAACTTTACCACTGCTTCTTGTTCTGCCAGGTTCTCCTCTGTTGCTTCTCCAATATCTTACTATTCTATTTCTCCTGCCTATTTTTCTTACATTTGTAATATATCTGCTGTCACTGAACCTTCCTCTTATACACAAGCTTTGAAAGATCCAAACTGGTGCAAGGCAATTTCTGATGAACTTAATGCTCTAAAACTGAATCACACTTGGGTTTTATGTGAGCTTCTTGTTAATAAGAGGTTGGTTGGATGTAAATGGGTGTACAGGGCTAAGTATAAGCCAGATGGGAGCCTAGATAAGTATAAAGCTAGGCTGGTTGCAAAGGTTTCACACAAACAGAGGGGATTGATTATTTTGAGACCTTTGCTCCCATTGCTAAGATGACCACTATGCGAGTCTTCTTAGCTTTAACTGCAATAAAGGGATGGCATCTCTCACAAAAGGATGTTGCCAATGCTTTCTTGCATGGGGATCTTGAAGAAGAAGTCTATATGCAGCTCCCTCCTGGTTACTCTCCTCCTGATCAATCTAAGTCTACCAAACCAGTTGTTTGCAAACTTCTTAAGTCTCTTTATGGACTTAAGCAGGCTCCAAGACAATGGTATAGTAAATTGGCTACTGCTTTACTTGCCTTTGGATTTGTAGCATCTAAGAATGACCATACACTAATTACTCTAACCAAGGCTGACTTATTCACTGCCATCTTAGTTTATGTTGATGACATCTTGCTCGCTGGCTCTCACACTGTGGTCATTGATCAAGTTAAGGCTCATCTCCATGCATCCTTCAATATTAAAGATCTTGGTCCCCTTAAGTTCTTTCTTGGGATTGAGATAGCCAGATCTTCCAAGGGAATCTGTATCCACCAAAGAAAGTATACACTAGACATAGTTTCAGATGTTGGCTACATGGCTGCCAAATCTTCTAAACTTCCTATGGAACAGCATCATTCTTTAACTGCAAACAAAGGGGTTCTGTTATCTAAGCCTCATCGATACAGGAGACTCATTGGCAGATTGGTT
Organism: Codonopsis lanceolata; assembly: GCA_013146195.2. Lineage (NCBI taxonomy): Eukaryota > Viridiplantae > Streptophyta > Magnoliopsida > Asterales > Campanulaceae > Codonopsis > Codonopsis lanceolata. The sequence continues at coordinate 11,237 of JABEVN020002020.1, read as the reverse complement.
TATCTGTCTATTACCAGGCCCGATATCACTTACCCTGTTCACATTCTTAGACAATTTTTGGCCTGTCCTAGACTTCCTCATTGGCAGGCTGCTCTTAAGTTGGTTAGGTATTTGAAGGGTACTCTTGGCCAGGGTCTTCTATACTCCTCTTATCTGTCGGTCAAGATTTTGTGATGCGATTGGGCCTCTTGTGCTTCTTCAAGAAGATCTTTGTCTAGTTACTGTGTGCTTCTTGGTACATCTTTGGTGTCCTGGAAAGCCAAACGACAGGGTATTGTGTCACGATCTTCCTGTGAAGCAAAGTATAGGAGCATGGCTAATGCTTCCTGTGAGCTTGTCTGGCTGCTTTCTTTGTTCCAGGATTTTGGCATTACTAATTTTACTCATGTTCCTCTCTACTGTGATAATAAAGATGCTCTATGCCTTGCTTCTAATCATGTGTTTCATGAGCGCACTAAGCATATTGAGATTGATTGTCATCTAATTAGGGACAAGATAGCAGCTGGCCTTCTTCATCCTGTCCATGTTCCTTCTCATTCTCAGTTGGCTGATCTGTTCACTAAGACCTTACCCACTCATGTGCTGCAATTTTTGCTTCCAAACTGAATGTTCTCAATCTCTTTGATACTTTCAGTTTGAGGGGGGATGATAAAGGAGACAAAGGAGACACAAGTGATAAAGGAGCTGAGTGAGCTACTTACAAATTATAAGGGTGTCATCTGTTATCTTGTTAAAGTTAGTTTCCTTTTATGCACTTATGTTGATGTAATGCTGAGATACTTTAGTTTGTTATCTCAGGCATATAAAGAGTTGTTGTCTGTCTTTGTAAGTTTGTAAGTAAGTCAAAATGGAGAGATCCAAAATATTCTTCTCTCTTAATGCTTTTCACAATTAACGAATCTCAGTTCCATCTTTGCTTTGCTGATTATTTCCATCCAAAGTTTATCAGTTGTCCACCCATGGCATCAATTCAATCCACACCCACTCCCCAATTTAACGATTTCACTCCAGATCCTACCCTTACCAATTATGATCTTAAGCCCACGGAACCGAGTCAACGGACACTTTCCGGGTGGGAAATGGCCAGTTTGTGGGTTGGACTTGTTGTGGGTGTCCCAACATATTATCTTGCTGGCAGCCTTGTTGATCTTGGAATGGCTTGGTGGCAAGGAATTGCCACTGTTGTCACTGCCAATATTATTCTCTTAATTCCATTGATTCTCACCGGTCACCCGGGCACTCGCTACGGAATTTCTTTCCCAGTCTTGGCTAGATCATCTTTTGGAATTCGCGGTGCCCATATTCCAACTCTCCTTAGAGCTTTAGTAGGCTGTGGTTGGTATGGAATTGAGACATGGATTGGTGGGGAAGCCATTTTCCTCCTCTTGCCTAATTCCATCAAACAATCATCATTTTCCCAACCCTTACCCTGGCTTGGAACTTCCCCACTTGAATTTTCATGTTTCATTGTCTTCTGGCTAGCCCAATTGACAATTGTGTGGAAAGGTATGGATGGAATTAGACAACTCGAAAAATACTCTGCTCCAATTCTGATTGCTCTAACTTCTTGCCTACTAATCTGGGCTTATGTTAATGCTGGTGGATTTGGTTACATGCTTTCCATTACGTCGCGACTCTCCTCCTCGGAATTTTGGTCACTATTTTTCCCTTCCCTCACTGCAAACATAAGCTTTTGGGCTACACTTGCACTTAACATTCCCGATTTCACCGATACGCAAAGACCCAGACTGACCAAATCATCGGTCAGTCTGGCCTTCCAATCTTTATGGGTTTATTCACATTCGTCGGCCTAGCCGTAACCTCATCAACTAAAGTGATTTTCGGGCGTGTCATCTCGAACCCAATCCAACTTCTAGGTGAAATCGGGGGAATCTCAACTACAATCCTTGCCATATTAGGAATCAGCCTAGCAACCATTACAACCAACATTGCAGCCAATGTTGTAGCCCCTGCCAATGCACTTGTCAACCTTAGCCCATCAAACTTCACCTTTCAAAGTGGTGCGCTTCTAACTGCATTACTTGGAATTGCATTCCAACCATGGAGATTACTTCAATCAAGTGAAAGCTTTGTTTACACTTGGCTGGTTGGTTATTCTGCATTGTTGGGACCAATAGGGGGAATCATTTTAGCTGATTACTATCTTGTAAAGGGTACAAATCTAAGTATAAAGGACTTGTACACATTGAGTCCAAAAGGGGATTACTATTACTCTAGTGGATACAATTTGACAGCCATTGCAGCTCTGGTAATCGGGATTTTGCCCGTGATGCCGGGGCTGTTACAGAAGATTGGAATTGTGAATGCAATTCCGGGTTCCTTGGTGATGATTTACAACAATGCTTGGTTTTTCAGTTTCTTCTCTTCAGGGTTTCTTTATTGGTTTGTTTCATATTTGAAGGGAAAAAAGAAGACACCGATGGATCCACTCTTGCCCTCAGCAACTTGATTCTTTTTTACTTTGTTTTGAGCAGCCTCCCTCTAGTAAGACAGTCTTATGGGCAAGACGGAGCATCACTCTCGCAGCTTAACCACCAACATACGGTATGTCGGATAAAAACATCCATATTACAAAAAATATTCGTAATACTGTTTTATCCATGTTTTACCCTTTGTTTTCTAGTAATTTCTTCAAACACAAATTGGATGAATATATGAATATACTTTGTGAATCCTATATTTTTTTTACATCAATACCATTTCTCTTGAATATTTATGTTTTTACTGCAATCAACATATTGAAGATGTTCGTGAAATTTTACTTGATGGTTTTCCGTGAACTTTGTCAAACAAACTTGGGAAAATCAAATCATGGACAGATCGATCAAATTTGCTGGGTGAAATTTTACTCCTTACTATTAGCAATGAAATACTCCTTCCTTTTTCGTCAAAGTCAAAGAGTCTGTGTTTTTGAAAGTTTAATAATTAATTGTATATATTTACATGATATACCAATATTGATTATAATTACAAAAAAAAACATGTAAATCAATATACTTATATCTCATACAGAGGTGAAGTTGAAAAATTATAAAGTTTTTGCATTTTTAAATTTTGAAAGGAAACCTTTTAAGTGACTTAAAATAAAGAAAATGAACTGAAGTATAGAAACAGGTTTTTTTTTTTTTTTGTAATGATTTGACTAAAAAAAGGATAGATAAAATAAATGTGGAACTGCTTCCATTCCCACCAATGATTGAAAAGTAGAATAATTAATGGATGTGTAAGTATATTTGGATGTTAAAGTTGAAAATTATGAAAATTATTGACATAGTTTTAAAAAATGAATTTTCGATGAGTATACAAAAATAAAAAGATAGATGCTTTATAGGAGAGAATAAATATTATAAATATAAAATAATGAATTACAAAACACATCGAATCTATTAACTATTACTAAAACAGAAGCCGCTGCTGCCACGTGGCGGTTTTCTGTTAAATGCTTCAAATTTTTAAAGAATTTCATGCTTCCACGTGTCACCCTCATATTAATTGTAATTTTTTTTCTTTTTTTTTTTCTGCCAAAACCGATTACCGATAAAAATTACTGATAAAAGTTTATGATAATTTTTACGGTTAGGATAAGTTTTATCACATATACTGTTAGTTTATGATAACTTTTACGGTTAAGATAAGTTTTATCACATATATGGTTAGTTTAGAATGATTATATCTGTAAAATCAAATGCGATACTTTTGATTTTATACGGTTAGTTTATGATAATTTTTTTTTTTTTGCGGATATATGTTATGCTTTTTTTGGTTTGGGATTTTGTGATATTATAGTTTATCACAAATTGAGTTTTATATTCTATTTTCACTCAAATTGAGCCAATTTAAATTTGTTCTACGTGTTTTGTGTGTGTGGGCGCGCTCATGCGTGAATTTGAATTGCTTTAAAATGTTTTTACTTTGTTTCCAAGATTAATGATATTCTTCTTTTTCATTCTTCAATAAAACTTTTAAATGGATTTTGTGATGCCACGTGTCACAATCGAAATGGTAAAGGTTTTTTGTTTTTTTACCAAAATTAATTAGTTTAAGATAAAAATCCTAAATCTAATTGGATAAGATAAAAATCCTAAAACTAATTTGATAAGATAAAATAGATTTAGGATATCGTTTCACAAGTAAATTTATGATAGGAATTAAGGATTTTGTTTTTATTTTTTTTCAAATATCGTTTAATTAAACGAGATTTTATCTTATCTAATTTATACAAATTTAATTTCACTAAAACTCTTCAATTTTCATCTCTTTTCATTTTCATACTATTTAATTAATACAAATTATTCACAAGACAATTTTATGTTATTTGTTCTTCTACTAATATATATATATATATATATATATATATATATATATATATATATATATATATATATATATATTATTAATTACTAATTTATTAACTATTATTAAAATAGAAGTTATTGTTGCCACATGACGACTTTGTGTTGAATGTACAAAGTTTTAAAGGAATTATGTGCTTCGACGTGTCAACTTCTTGTGAAGTTGTGATTTTTTTTTCTTTTTCTTTGCTACCGAAAATTAAAACTATATATATTTTAAAACCGGTGTCTCCTTTATATATGGTAAAAAGTTTATATATTTCTTTCTGCCAAAATCGGTTATTACGAGATAGATTTTTATTACATTTGATTTAGACATATTTCACTTGATTAGGAATTTGAATTTTTATGGTAAAAATGTTTTTTGGGAATAGATTTAATCTTTCAATTACATATTCATATGATCCATTTTGAATATTTACCTTATTTTTCGTTGCTTTCATATATTTTAATTAAAATTTTAAACTATTTATTACAAGTTTAGAAAATTATCTTATTATAAACAGCTTTGGCACAAAAAAACAATTAAAATCGTGCATATGGTACTATATATGTATATACATTATTATATTAAACCGGATAAATTTTAAAACTGCTGCCTCCTTTATACATGCTAAAAGTTTTTTTTTTTTTTTTACCATTTTTTCTTCAAAAATCGGTTAATACCGGGTATATTTTTTCACATTTGATTTAAAAGTGTTCTATTTGATTATGACTCCAAATTTTCATAGTAATTTTTTTTTTGGCAAATAGATTTTATCAATTCTAATAGGTTTTAATCTTTCAATTACATATTCATATGATCAATTGTGAATATTTACCTTAAAACCATGCATACAGTACTATATATATGTATATAGTTTTAAAAATGTTGCATCCTTTATATATTGTAAAAAAAATTACCATTTTTTCTGCCAAAATCAGTTAATATCAGATATATTTGATCACATTTGATTTAAACGTGTTTCACTTGATTAGGACTAAATTTTCATGGTAAATGTTTTTTTGGCGGATAGATTTTATCAATTCTCATAGATTTTAATATTTTAATAAAATATTCGTATGATCAATTGTGAATATTTACCTTATTTTTCGTTTTTTTAAAAAAATTTAAATTAAAATTTTAACTATTTATTACAAGTTTAGAAAATAATCTTATTATAACAACTTTTACAAAAATAAAAATAAAATACTAAGACTGTGCATACGGTATTATATATTTAAATTCTTTTTTTTTCTGCCAAAAATTAAAATCAGATAAATTTTAAAACTAATGTCTCCTTTATACATGGTAAAAAAAATTATTTTACCATTTTTGTTACCAAAATCGTTTAAAACCGAATATATTTTATCACATTTGATTTTAACTGACTGCAAATTTTCATGGTAATTTTTTTTTGGTAGATAGATTTTATCAATTATCATAGGTTTTAATATTTCAATTACATATTCATGTGATCAATTTTGAATATTTACCTTATTTTTCATTTTTTAAAAAAAATTATTCTAATTAAAAAAATTAATTATTTATTACAAGTTTAAAAAATCACCTTATTATAAACAACTTTAAAATAAAAAACAATATTTACCTCAATTCTCATGATAGAAGTTTTTTAATTTTTATTATTTTACCAACTCGGTCAATTTAAAATGGATTTTATCTAATTTAATTAAACGTGTTCCACCAACACTACAAACAACCACTGCGAAATACTTCCCCTCCATCAAACACACCTCCTTAGCGAGTCTGTCTTAGTGGTACTTCCTCTCCCATTCTTCCGTCTCACACTCACACTAGGAATATTTGTTCGATTTTATAATTCCCATAAATTTTTTGTTTTATGATTCGGTGTGATTTCACACATTATTTATTTATTTATTTATTAATATTTATTAATTATGAGGACATTTGTTATTGATTCATTCAAATAGCTTATAGATTATATCTACAAACTTATATTTAAGAAACAATACTAAGTCAATCGTGCATCGCACGGGTAATAACCTAGTAAGCTAATAAAGCCTTAAGCCAAGTCAAGACATGACCCGGAAAAAAACAGGTCAGCCCAACCCACCTGATATTATGTTGAGTTGGGATTTAGTTTTCATAGATCGATGAATTTTGGGTGGTAATCGAGCCGATACCATGTGGTAGAATTATTATCGCAAAAATCAATAATTATTTTTTTATAACCGCTATAATGCATTTTTTGAGGGAAAACTGTGAAAATATTCTTAACGAAGGAAAGACGAGCACACAAAATCATTGTCTCAATTTGTGCATCGACAAAAAAATTTGGGCGTCGCAAAGAAATAAATTGGGCGTAGTTCAAAATTTTGGGCATCGCAAGGAAAAAAGTTGGGCGTCGTTCATCAATTTCAGACATGATTTTAAGAAACGATGCCTAATTAACTAACAGCGAGGCATGATTTTTAAAAAAGATGCCTAGTTATTTATATACCGAGACAGGATTTGATGGAATGATGTCTAATTAAGTACCACCGAGGCAGGATTTGAAGGAACGATGCCTAATCAAATAACACTAAGGCAGGATTGGAAAAATAAATTGAAGTCTATCACCATATTAAAGAAACGACGCCTAATTAGTAAGACCAAGGTATGATTGTAAGAAATGATGCCTAATTAAGTAACATCGAGACACAATTTGAATCATTGATGCCTAATTATTTATATACCGAGGCATTATTTGAAGGAAGGATGCTTAAGTAAGTAACACCGAGGCAGAATTCCAAATAACGATAACAAATAAACTAAAACCAATGCATGATTGTAAGGAACAATGTCTAATTAAGTAACATCGGGGAATGATTGGAAAAACCGATGCCTCGTTTTTAAATCATTAAATGCGTGTATTTTTAAACCGAGATAGAATAGAAAAATTCGTTGTCTAATTAAATTACACCATAGCTGAATTGTAAGATACGATGTCTAATTAAAAACACCGAGGTAAAATTAGGCATACACATCATAGGCAACGACACTCACATCATAAGCAACGATGCCCAAATTGGATTTGCCAGCAAGTGATTTCTTTGGCTTCTACCCACCTATGATTCCATTTCATTCCTTGTGATTCTAGTACAAACCGAGCACTTTGATTACAAAATTACAACGGAGATAGAACACAAATGTTCTAGGTATGCTTCATATAAAATGAAAAGGTGTGGAATTGAATAAGCACTTTGATTACAAAATTACAACAAAGATAGAAACAGATGTTTAGCCCAATCCTCTTCCCGATTGACAGATGGACAAAATGACATATATGATTTTCGGAAGAAATAGCTTCAAAGGGAAAATGAGATCGAGAATGGCTATGGGATTTTGGAGAAGAAAGGACGGTAGGAGGAGGGGCATTTAAGGAAAAAAATAATGAAAATGGACTTATGCAATTGAAAAAAAAAACAAGGTACTTGAACGGTTATAATTTTAAAAAAGTGTACCGACCGGTAATTATTACACAAATTTTTGGACCAACTTGGCACAACTTTTGATGCTTGGCCTGGTGGGCGTTTGGTGTGGGATAGGAAAATAGGTTTAAAAAAATGGAAAAAATTACAAGCCGGTACATTTTTAAAAACATGTTTTCAAATGAATCCACCTATTTTTTGCACATTTCTTTTAGGTACAATTTTTGGGCGAAAGTACTTGTCTACCCCTTTGTGTACGATCGTCCTCGTCCTCTTTCGTTCAATTCAATGGAGGGGGAGGGGAGGCATAATTTGTGTTGGAAACCACAAAGCATTAATTCCACACACTGACCTATCATAAAGCTTCATCTCCATTCCCTCTCTCGCTCACCATTTCTCTCCTTCTCAACCCCCAATTAAATTCGCCAATTATGAACAACATCAAAGAATCCCCAAGGTTCATCTCGAATCCTTCCTTCCAAATCTTTCTCTTCCTTTTCTTGTCGCACAATCCTGGCAACAATGGAGGCAGAATCAAGAAAATGGATGATACTGGTGGCAACTACGTGGTTTCAGGCATTTACAGGCACCAATTTCGATTTTTCATCTTTACTCAACCCAATTGAAATCGGTAGAGTATATCGTAGGTTCAGCTCAATTACCTGTCCGTGGCATCGGACATTGGCAAAGCATTTGGGTGGTGTTCCGGTGTCTGTCTCTTTCATTTCCCTTTGTGGGTTGTCTTGTTCATGGCTACTTTTCGTCTTCCTCCTGATAAGCATTAATTGTTTGCTTTGTTCAATGGAGAAATTTGTTAAATAAAATGATAATTCCTGTTTTGTATTGAAATCTATCTTGATGTCAAGGCTTGGCATCAGCATTTTTCAATTAATTTTGGCATCATCATTTTTCAATTAAATAAAATGATAATTCCTGTTTTGTATTGAAATCCATCCTGATACCAAGGCTTGGCATCAGCATTTTTGTATTAATTTTGATCCTGCAAAATGATGTGAAATCCATCCTGATGTCAAGACTTGGCATCAGAGTTTTTATATTAATTTTGGTCCTGTAAAATGATGTGAAATCCATCCTGATGCCAAGGCTTGACATCAGAGTTTTTGTATTAATTTTGGTCCTTCATAATGATGTGAAATCCATCCTTATGCCAAGGCTTGGCATCAGAGCTCTTGTATTAATTTTGGTCCTGAATAATGCTGTGAAATCCATCATGATGTCATGGCTTGGCATCAGAGTTTTTGAATTAATTTTGGTCCTGAATAATGTTGTGAAATCCATCCTGATGTCATGGCTTGGCATCAGAGTTTTTGAATTAATTTTGGTCCTGAATAATGTTGTGATATCCATCCTGATGCCAAGGCTTGACATCAGAGTTTTTGAATAAATTTTGGTCATGTATAATGCTATGAAATCCATTCTGATGCCAAGGTTTGGCGTCGGCATTTTTCAATTAATTTTGGTCCTGCAAAATGCTGTGAAATCCATCCTGATGCCAAGGCTTGGCATCAGCATTTTTCAATTAATTTTGGTCCTGCAAAATGTTGTGAAATTCATCCTGATGCCAAGGCTTGGCATCAACATTTTTGAATTAATTTTGATCCTGCAAAATGCTGTGAAATCCATCCTGATGCCAAGGCTTGGCATCAGCATTTTTCAATTAATTTTGATCATTCATAATGATGTGAAATCCATCCTGATGCTAAGGCTTGGCATCAGAGTTTTTAAATTAATTTTGGTCCTGTAAAATAATGTGAAATCCATCCTGATGCCAAGGCTTGACATCAGGGTTTTTGTATTAATTTTGGTCCTATAAAATGTCGGATCACTTTTATCTTCATTAATGATATTTTTGTCATTTGGCAAGCAATTTGTAGTTTTATGAAATATGCAAAAAATTAATAGTTGTAGATGAAAACATGTTTTCAAAATTTTACCCACTTGAAATTTGCCCCAAAAATTGTCCGTCCCATGGGCTAGCTAGCCTGGTGTTTTGGGTAAGTTTTAGCTTTAATTTTGAACTAACCAATGAATTTTTTGGTCCGATCCAACCTTATTTTAACGTTTGACCCATTGGGTTTCGTGCGCCGGGAGGGCACAGCCCATTGCCACCTCAAATCAAGAACAAAGATGGAAACACATTTTTTTTGGGAGGGATGCCGCCACAATACTTATGGAAGGCCAATTATTCCAATTGACACCTGATAAAAGTAACTAGTAATATTTCTCATGAATTATTGCTAAATATTGATATAAATATTACACTAATGGTGATCTTTAAGGTAAAGTAAAGAAATTGAAGAAATGAGCAAAATTGTTGACAATTTGACAAGGGAGTTTAGCACGTGGGCATGTAATAATCAGTGAGCAAGGTTAAAGACGTGCTGGACACGTGGCCACGCGAAAATGAGTGATGAGATTTTCAAGTTCAAACATTAAAATGTTAGAAAAGTTACACTAGTATGCTCGGAATGATTAAGGAGCATACTTTGTAGCTGACGGAAATAGATCGACATACCTCCAAACCATTGCGTGGAATCGAAGTGAAATGAAGTCGAGTTACACCGGCGAGAATTGAAAGCCTTCTAAACTTACTCTCTTTTTTCTCTGATGGTGTGTATTTCTCAAAATGAGAATGAGTGAGCTTAGGGACCTCCAATCAAAATTTAATTTATATTCTCTTTCCATCAAAGAGAAGTTGCTGAACATGGGTAGTTTTTGAAGGTTTCCACGTTTTATGTAAGTGGCTAAAGATGGTGGGTGGTTACGGAGCGGTTGTCGGCGGTTACTCTATCCACAATGTGGACCACTAATAGGGAAAAAACCCAACATTCTCCCACTTGGTCCACAAACTCCACCATGTATCTCAACGAGGGACAAAATGCATGAATCATGGCGATATGTCCTCTAACTATGAGTATTATCTTCCATGTATCACAATACATTTAGTACCTCAAACACCAACCCAAATAACTTAATGAATAAACCCTATGTTTATTCAAGGTCCAAACTTAATGATATTTTCTCGAAATGAATGTGCACAACTGAATGAGAAACATCAACTGAAGTAAGAATTTCATTAAAATAACAAACGTACTTACAATGAAGATTTACATAATGGAACCAAGTCCCATTCTAACTACATGATCCTTAAAACTCTTTGGTGGCATGCCTTTAGTTAAAGGATCAAGAACCATCAACTCGCTAACGTGCTCAATGACCATTTTATTTTCCTTAACACGCTCTCTAATGGCTAGGTACTTAATGTCGATATGCTTACTTATACCGCTTTTGTTGTTTTAGCCATAAAACACTGAGTTGTCACAATACAATTTCAATGGCCTAGAAGCGAATCAATGATTCTAAGCCCGGACATGAAACTCTTCAACCACACACCGTGTGAGGTAGCCTCAA
>JABEVN020002019.1:0-22828 GCA_013146195.2 Codonopsis lanceolata | reverse complement strand
TTCTTGGTTGATTGTGAGCATGTTTACTTGATATATAAATGTTTTAGAATCATTCATAAGTCATTCTAGAAGTCCATAACATGTTTAGAATCATATAAACTTGTTTGTTGAATCGCCGGTTTAATCGCGTTGAATTTGGCCTTAGCGATTCCTCTCGTTGCTCGTATTTGCTTCTATTTCGACGTACGAAGTGTTCGTTGAGTTCTTGGCTTTATATTCAGGTCTTAATCATGTTGAAACAAACCTTTTTCATGTCCAAGATATCCTAGTTTGATTGGTGTTTGATTGTAGTTTGATTCGTTGTTCATTCGTCGCGTGGTTTGAGCCTTGTTCTATCTTGTTCCGGGGGTTGTTCGGGTGCGTTTCCGACTTGTTTTGAGTAGGGTTAGACCTTAGAATGGTTGCCCAAAAGTTTGGGACCATTTAGATCAAGTTTAGATCAAGTTTTAGAGGTTCTGGAGCCGAGGCGGCCGCATGGCACCTTGTGAGGCGCCCGCCTCAAATGCAGGGAGCAATTGGAGAGTGGTCTGAACTTGAGGATGGCCTCAGTAGTTGAGGCGGCCGCATGGCCTTGGGTGAGGCGCCCGCCTCACCTGCTGTTCTGTTACGGGATTATTTTCTCCTGTTTCGGAATTGGACGATTTGTACCCCTTGAACCCATATCTAAACCTATCCTAAACCTCCCTAACCCTTCCTACTTAAGTCCTAACATCCCTAACTAGTTTTTAATGTTGAGTTAAGAGTTCATTAGTGACCAATTAAGCCACAAATCAGATTAGAAAAGGGACCACAAGTGGTTGACACTTGTCCCACTCAAGATTTAAACCAATATAAGCCACATTTCAGCTTTTGACTCTCATTCTCACCCCTCTCTTCAAAAACGAATTTCATCTTCTCTCTAACTCTTCCATGGCTTCTTGGAGCTAAACTCTCCATCCTTCATCATCCATTCATCATTTGCCCAAGAGTCCTTCATTAAAGTTGTAGAGCTCAAGAAGAGGAGCATTTCCATCCGATTGGTTTCTTCATTTGCTTTCTTTGGTGTATAACTTGTAAGTTACCTTCTTCTTCATCTTCCTTTAGTTCTCATTGACCCTAAGGAAACAAAGCCTATGGTGGTTGAGGTCAATGAGGGCACATGTATGCTTCCTATGCTATCTTCTTGTATGTTGAGATTTTGAGCTTGTTAGAGCATGTATAGGTTGATTTCTACCTATGAAAGTTTATAAAACTCTTGTATCTAGTCTATTTAAGGTTTTGATCATGTTAAAGCCATGTATTATATTTGTCATGAAAGTATTGAGATATGTGAATGCCCTAGTTTGTGCCTTCTTGAAATGTTGTTAAAGTGTTATGTGTTCTATCCTAAATTTTGGACTCTATGATATACATGAATCACTTTGCATTGCCTTGGTGAATTTAATACCTTGTTGAACCTAGAAATGACCTAGGTTGGGTTATGAAGCACATAGCTTCAATTTCTCCAAATTTGGGAATTTAGAGCAAAGACTCAACGGAGTCGACTCTAGGGAATATTTGAACGTGTTGAACTCTAGTTTCAATCCCTACGAAGTTTGGACACCGTTTGATTTGGTTTACTCAAGTATGAGCTTGGTTTGATTGTTTATAACAAGTTTTTATGAAAGGTTGGTTTTGTGCAATTTAATTGCCTTGATATGATTTTATAGTAGAGATTAATACCCTACTTGGTTGGTCGAGTTCGCTCTTGTCGAATTCGGTCCTTAATTGGTTTAGTCAAGTAAATACCTACTTGTGCATCACATTGAGTCCAGCTGGCATTATTTGGTTTGTTTATCTAAGTCAGGGTGGGACGATGCATCGCCTTCACGAATTATGGGATTCGTGCTCGCTATGGATCGCCGCTCCTGGGACTTCACACACACCTTCACTGTGGGCCGCAGTGGGGAAGTAGCCCCTTTGCCGTATCAGTTAAGTGCCGCATTGGCTTGCTATCTAGATCGAGAGGACTTTATAAGTCGATGAATTCACATAACATCGATGGCACGAACCAAGAATGTATGTTTTGCGTGAGCTACTAAGCGGCCGTGACTATATCATATCCTACTTGTATGATTTACTTTCCGCACTTATGTGAACAATGTGCTACGCTATATGATGATCATGTATTATAATCAGATAAATGTCATGCTATAACATGAACATGCATGTAGTAACTTACTAAGTTCGACTTACCCTATTTGTTTGCTTTGTCTTTCCTTAGATCCGAGCCGAGGAGCACCGGGATAGACTCGCTTGTTCCGCTTGGTTGTTTGTAACTTCAAGGTTGATCTTTTGGACTTGTTAGTTAATCTTTATTTTGGAAAGGACGTTGGGAAGCAAGTCATGTAGACTTGGCTTGGGGTTTTTGATGTTGTTGTAACTTAACCACTTAACACTTGTAATCTTTTGGTATGCCGACTTATATGTCGAGCCTGTTTATATGTGTATGGTTCACTACGGTTTTCTTCCGCTAAAGCTCGTTTAATTGTTGTTGTTGTCTCCCATGCATGTCAGGCCGTTGGTTATTATAAGCATGTGTTAATAATTGTGAGTAGTTGTTGTTCCTACTGTAACGCCGATGACTTGTTTATTTTAGGTTGCCGCCAAGTGTAGCCGAGTTGTTGTTGTATGGATGTTGCGCCACATGAATTTTATAATCCTACTTATGCATGCTTGTGTTATTGATTATTTGGACGGCACGACTCGGGATCTCGCATTGGGGTTCGGTCGGTCGCCACGCATTTATATTAAAAAAATAGTACTCCCACGGTTTCTAAATTTATGATATGTTGGACTTTTTGAGTCAAACGGAGTGTTTTTCAAATAAAAATATGACGTGTGTGTATATCTCTCTTCTCTCTTACTTTAAAAGTCAAGCTTGTTTCTTACAATTTAATAGATGGACAAAAATAACCTTTCACCAAATAAACCACCCACCATTTAATTGATGACAAAACAAGTAAATTTACCATGGCAACAAATAATATTTGGACAAAAATAGCCTCAAATATAATAAATCATCTACCATTAATTAAGGTCAAACAAGTAAATTTACGAGACTAATTAATTCCATTAATAATCAAATAATAATTTCATCCCTTGACTTGTACATGTTTTAAAGTTAGGTCCTTACGCTTTGAATTCTATTTATTTCGCCTTTGTATTTTACTTTCTTATCGCTTCTCCTACCATTATCGTTACAAATGTCATCCAATATTTTCTAAAATAACAAAAATACCCTTTACTAAAAATAATATGATATTACATTCTTAAATAATATGGTTTTACTCAGTAAAGACATTATAGAAGTAAATGAAATATTTTTACTATAATAATAGATTTGTTAGTGAGTATCAAGATATTAAGCAAAAATATGTAGCGTCTTTAGCTATTATCCATGAATAAGCTAAGAGAGGTGTGTTAAGAAAATGTGTCATAATGTCAATAAGATGAAGAAAATGAAGAACCAATTGATGAATTTGTGCGTTTTGTTATAAAAGAAAGCCAAAATCTACAGCTACTTATTTGAATTTTCGTGCTACTACAAGCAACCTTAAAAACTATCATATCTTCTAACTTATAAATATTACAAACAAACCACCGTTAGTAACCACAAATAACTAGGTTTAAAATATTTTACTCCTTCCCATAACAGGCTCCAAACTTCTAACCTCTTTTGGTCTTAACTTGCTTGCTCCTCTTCATAGAACCCGAGTAGTTACGTGTGAGAATCTCTATTCCCTCGCCTCGACTATCAACTTCCTTTTCTTCTACCACAACTCTCCTTTAATTGAAAGAAATTGTCACCAATCAACATCCTTTCAAGTAGCTCAATCCTAAATTAGATTATCTCCTTACTTAGTAATTTGACATCGAAAGTATATAGGAGGTAAGAAATGAGACGCTCGAGAAAGAAGTCCACTAATCGAAGCTAAAGAGATTCTATGTTTCTATTTTAATAAGGCGAGGTGAATGCTTCTTGGTGATGGTGATGGCGGCTACTTAACCGCATGGATGATGGTGTTAGAGGTTGTGGTGATAGTAATTTTTGATGACAAGAGTGGATTAGATGAAATACATCGTTGTGAGATTTCCTAATCATCAAATTTTTAAATAACCATATGGGTTTCGATTCAATTTGAAAGTTTGAAAATTTTAAAAATTGAATTTGAGTTTGTAAAAGTGAAATTTAAGGTTGTGGTGGTGGCGTGTCTATCATTGATGGGTTTTCCAAATTGGTTACTTCAAGGAAAGAGTAAGAAATTGAAAAGGAAATAAAATCAAATCAAAAATTAAATTTTGGACTAATGGTAAAATTTGAGGTGTTAGTGGTGGTGGTGGTGACTTTATAAATGACGGGGTTGACGAAAGAAAGTGAGGGCTAAAAAATAAATTTTAAATTTCATTTTTTGAAGTAATGCATTTTTTAACGTTGGATTTAAATATCAGACAAAGTATAACTAATTTTAGATTATTTAAATAATTATTATTTAATTAAAAAAATATTTTAAGTATTAAATGGCAAACTAAATGATGAAATTATAACAAATCCCACTTTGAGCCAGAAGCAAAATGACCAAAATAATCCTCATGTACACGATTTTCCATCACTATTTTTAATGCATATAGACGGGAGAGGACAAATAGAAAAAACATGTCGAAAAGTGAGACATCATATGTTGGGAATGACATTATTAGAGGTATATGAAAAATTGTAACTATAATAATACATTGGTTGGTGAGAATCGAGATATTAAGAAAATCTATAGCGTGCTTAGTAATTGTGTATGAATAAGTTAAGAGAAACGTGTTAAGGAAAAGTGATATAATGTCAAGAAGATAAAGAAAAATAGAGAACTTAGTTGACAAATATGTGCATTTTGTTAGAGAAGAAATTAAGTTAGAATCGATAGGAAAGTCGTTTGAAGAAAGTAGTTCCACTTAACGGAAGCTAAAGATATGTTATTTTTCCATTTCAGCAAGGCAAGGTGGACACGTTTCTTGGTGGTGGTGATAGCTGTGGCGGCATTTGCAGGGATGCTGGTAGTGGTGGGGGCGATTTTAAGCATGAAAGTGGTTATTTATGTGGAATACGACATTAAATAAATGTGTAAGAAATTAAACAATGAAATAAGATTTAAAAAAAATGATTTCTAGGCTAATAGTGTGTTGGTCCCAAAATAGGCTCAATCTAGGCAAGAAGGGGGGGGGGGTGAATAGCCTAGTAATTTTTTTTATAAAACTTTTTCGTAAACACTTCTTAAAGATTTTTGAAAAGTTTGAATAGAAGTGTTAAGACAGCGAAAACAAGATAGAATCTGAACTATAAAGAGTGCTGATAAAGTAGTACAGATTCTGAAGCAATTAAGCACCAACAGTTATAGAGGATGATAAGAACAGTTTGAACAGCACACGGGAATTTGAAGTGGTTCGTACTGTGAATAGTACTACATCCACTACCAAAGTGGTTAGCTTTGGATTTTAAAAGTGCACTTGTTTATCCACTAGGTTTATGAGTAAGATCATTAATGGATCGTGTACAAAATACGTTTTTAACCAAGTGTATAAAGGTGAGAGAGACAATCAATGATTAATTGTTCTCTACACGTGCAGAATTAAAGAACAGTTTAAAGACAAACTAAATGAAGCTGGAATGAATTTAAGATAGTAGATCTGCAGCTTCAGAGAGTTTGGTGAAGTGTTAGTCCTTGTCCTTTGATCTCTTGAATGCTTGAGTGTTGAAGATGAAGCTTGAGAGTTTAATACGCAAGAGAGTTGTTTCTTCAGATCTTCAAGACTTGAATATATACCAGGAAGAGATCTTTGGACCGTTGGACTGAGACAGGGTGAACTGTGTCCAACGTTCTTTTGCATTGAATGCAATTCGGCGCTTTGGGAGATGTAACAGCCACAGTCATCAGAGATCCAGTGTGCAGAGAGGACATTCCCAATTTGAGTAAGGTTTCAGATTGCAGGCTCTGCAGCTTGGAAAGTCTTCTTAGCCAAAAGAGGTAATGTCTTCAGTCTTCAGCTTTCAGGAGACAGTCTGGACAGTTGTCATCATGCAGAGTTGACTTCTTGAAAATGAGATTTGATGAAGACATAAAGATTAGATATTTTCGAAAATATCAAATAGGTGTACACGTGTCATTATTTTGTGATTTGGCCAATTTTGATTTTCCGGTCTCTGAGCAGACTTCAAAGTCTGCTGGTTCTTCAAGGCTGCTGTAGAAGCTTTGCAAAACCGCGCCTGAACTAACACTTAAACAGTTCTAAACACATTGATTCTAAGACAGTTGCCACACTAATCGGTACGCAGACCTTTTAGCCACTGTACAATAGAATCAGAGGATGACTCAACCAAATCTAGAATTAGGAATCAACATAGTGTTATTTGAGGTGGTAGTGGTGGTAATGGTGATGGGTGTATGAATGATGGGTGTATAAATTAAATAAATTCTAAATTTAATTATGAGACAAATTAAAATAACAACATTGCTAGCCTTACAACTAATTTTATAATTTTCCTTACTACTAAGCTTTCAAGCGCAAAAATGTCTTTGTTCAAAACAACTTTGCACTTCTTCAAAACATAGTTGTAAGGAATGTAGTATAATTAGTTTTAAGGATAGCATTTTCCTTACCATTTCTCTACATTCAAGCCCGTCTAATCGGTGTCTAGCTGAAGTAAAAATTCAATGTTTATTCAGGCAAGTAACTATGCTAATCGGTGTTATGCTTGATGAAATATTTTTGCAATGATGTTAAGACAATGCCCAAGTTATTCCTTGATTTTATTGTTTGTGGACTAGTAGTGTTGAAAAAGTATAATTAGAATAGAAAACGAGAGTGATATTAAGAGTAGTTGTTGTGGATACTCTAAGAGCATCCACAATGATGCTCTCCAAGCTACTCATCTAACATCTCGTTTTTTTGTTTCATTTACGCCTTTTCAACACTCCAAAAAAGAATTCACTCCAACAAACATTCTTGATACAACTCTCTAAAAACCTCAAATTTCAACTAACAAACATAAGGGTATTACCAATGCTAATGTGAATGTGAAAATAAATTAGGTATTACCTAGAATTTATACATTTTTTGAAAAAAAAAAGTTTTGTCAATACAACTGTGAATATGACGTGTCAACCAAATTTTTTCATATTGTGGATAACGATGTCAATATTTCACATTATATTCGAGGGTGTGAATACATCTTACTCAACCTTGTTTTTTATTTAAAAAGCTCTTTTCTATTGGTTGTTCCTTTATTTATTTATTTTTTCAAATTTCATCTTAATGGTGGGATGTATTTCACATAAGATCAAATCCACATTTGCATTAAAGAGCTTCATTTTAATTGAATGTAAATGAAGAATTTTTTTTTGTCAAATATGATTGAGGGTGTTAATTATCAACGTCCATATGAAATAAAATATATGATTGCATTAGTGATGCTCTAACTACAAATATATTTTCTATTTTTTTATTTTATTTTTCCACCACAATTGGAATAAAATAGTTTCTATTTTAAATTTATATTTTAGTAATTTCAATTAGCTTTCTAAAAATATATGCCAACAAGGGGATTTACTTTTAAAATTTATATTTTAGCAATTCTATTTCTCCATCACAATTGGAATAAATGCTACTATTCACGGTAAATAACTCTTCAAATTAGAAGAGTTGTTTACTTGGTTTTGGAGATAGAGAGTTGGTTTGGGCTCCCATTGTGAGCTTAATTGGAGCTAAAATCTTTAAAATGAGTTTTAGATAGTTTGTAGTTGGTATTGTTGTGATTAGGGGTGGAATCGGGACGGGACCCGTCCCGATTAGCCTTATCTCGATCCCGTCCCGATAGAATTCGGGATTTTAATATTCTTCCCGATCCCATTCCCGATAAGTGTCGGGATCCCAATGTATCAGGATCCCAACAGTTCGGGAGATAAAAATCTCGTAATCTCGACTATAATATTTATGAACAATATCTTTGACACTAAAATATTTTTAAAATGTCTCCATTATGATTAAGATTTCATACTGTATATTTACAAGTATAGTTGAATATTTACTTAATGGTTGGTATTGATGAATCTATCATTATGAACAAAATGCACCCCTCACTCGTAGGAGAAGAGTTGCACTAATGTAGAAACTTGATAGACAAAAAAAAACAACATTGTGAAAATAAATTTAACAAATACCATTAAGTAATTTTAGCAAGCACACAATAAATATTGTTTGAAAGATAGCCTCTTGGCTTGACAACAGTACACACTCAAAATATTAAAAATAAAAAAAAATAATTTTTTTTTTAAAAATTAAAATTAAAATTACAAAAATTAAAATAAAAAAATTAGTCGGGACGTGTCGGGAGTCCCGATGGGATTGATATATTTCCCGAATCCCGTCCCAAAATAAGTCGGGACGGAAAAACGGGATTTTTTGCCCGCCCTAATTGTGATTGCTCTAAGATAAGGAAAATATGGTGCTAGAAGGGGCTACTGCATATACTTTGGCTCCATGTAGATAGTGTACGATGAAGAATGATATTCTAGGGGTAGTATGGTCTTGTTGATGCAATTCATAAAGAAAAAACAAGAATTTATTTATATATGAGTTTTAGCAAACATGGTGCTGCAAGAAAAAACAGGTAATGCCTTTTTGAGAAAAAAAAATTAATGACTGAATAAAAAATGAGATCTGCTGATTTCATACCCACTCACTACAAGGACACACATGAAGCTTTATTCTTTATTTGGAAAGAGAGTATAGTAGGTCATTGAAAATTGTTAGGATTTTAAATGAAAAGATGATTAAAACAAGAAAAAATAGTGATTAGCTTTAGGGTTGAGCATTTTTTTTTTTATATAAATTGGATTGAACCAATGAAAATTGTACCAAACCAATTTATTAGTTTGGTTCTTGTTCAAAATTTTTGTAGAACCGATCAATTGTCTTGATCCTAGTTTTGAAACTTTTAAATTGTTCTAGAACCGAATTGAACCATCACATATTGTAGATATGATAACCAGAGTTCTAAATATCGCTAAGTGATCACTAGAGGTCATACAAGCACCTAGAAATTAAGACATAATTAACATTATGTTGATATTATTTTAATATTATAATATTCTAAACTTATATTTTTAAATATACTACTAAAAAATATCACAAAATAATTTAAAACTAATAAATTTTTACTTAGTATTCAATGTGAAGTAAATATAGTTACCCTTTTAAAAAAAGACAAATGCTCCAAAGACTTTGGTTTAAAAAAAAAAAAAGGCTTGTAAGTTTTACCGGTTGCTTTGAAAAGACAAATGCCATGATGATGGGTAAGTACATAACGTGGGTATGTCCCCATTTCATAGGAAACCATAGTCAATAATTCGACTTCCTCCCCCTTCCTCTCCCTATACCATAAGCAAGTTTTTCCATCACAAGTAATTCCTTTTTGAGAAATCTGCTGATTCATACCCCCATGTCCATCATTAAGTTTGCAAAGATGCAGGTCTTCTAGGTAAATCAATCAACATACAAAATATTCCCTCCGTTTCGGGTAAAAAGTTCCTGTTTGAAAGTCAAACGTTTTTTAAAAATAATACTTTTATGCATTAATTTTGAAAGTGAACTTTTTAAGTGAAACATTTTAAAACAGAATAGTGAACTATGTCATGAACGACGGGTGCATAAATTAAGATCATACATTACACAACAATTTTTTAACAACACGTGCAACATGCGTGCAACATACGTGCAATTTGCGTGCAACGCACGTGTAACGCGCGTGCACTTGACTAGTCTTCTTAAAAAGTAGATAGCTTCCATACTTGACCTTCCTGGTATAAAACCAAATTGATTCCCTAACATCGTTGCTCAACATTTTAGCCTATTTTCAACTGCTCTCTCCCGAAGTTTCATTGTGCGACTCATTAATTTAATACCCTTGTTATTCTTACAACTTTGAATATCACCTTTATGTTTGTATATTCGTACTATAATTCTCTCTTTCACATCATGATTTTATTTCAATGCAATCGTATATTTTATCCTGTATGGCCGTTGATACTAATGGGTTGAATTGGTTTGAGTAATTAGTGGGTTAATAGATAATAAGTTAGTTACAATTATCAAGTCTACTTAATAATGCACCAACTTACCCAATTTTGAGTCTTACCAAAATAGCCACTCCCCCACCGGCTTTTCGCACATCCCATTTACAACCAATGTGAGTGGAAAAATGTATGCATGATTGATTTTTAAAAATGATACTTTTAAAACTCTCCCATTAATTTAAGGACCGGATTTGGTTGGCAGCCTTGGTGTTCTTGTCTCCATTAAACCTAAGAGCTCCAGACTTCTGTTTCCAACATATTTCTTCGCTCGGCCTTCTAATCTCCCCCATCAACACTTCTCGTCGACTAATTTGCTCACTGTCCAAGCCATCCATACTCTCTTTTTCATCTAAGCTGTGAATCTCTTCTAGAATAACATTCATTAAGGTCTTCAAATCTCTGAAAACATCCATGTTCCATAGTTTTAGGTCCAACATTTTCAGTTTCTTTACAAGCTTATAGCACGGTTTCCCATCCACCAACCATCGCGTGAACGAGATTCGAGACTGGAACTAGCATTGAACTCTTTGTTTTTCTCCAACTGTGACTCTATTAACGCCTAGGCACGGTCTCATAAACTCATTTTCAGTCTTCATCAGATGCTGCCTAAGCAATAGAAAGTGAAACTATTGCTACTAGATCAGCTGAGTCGATCCATTCAGTCAACTAAGTCAAATGGAACTGTTCAGTTCCTCGCTTGGACCTAATTTGGTTGGTTTGCGAGAATGGATTCGAGAACTGTTGACACATCATCTCAACATCCCACTAAATCCTCTGAGGTGAAACTCTGTTGTCACCGTATCCGAAGCACGATAATTCTTCACATGACTCGGTTTCTACGGTATCTACATCGAGACACAACATCTTTGCCCAAAAGTTTTATACTTGTGCAGCCAATGGCACCAGCGAGAGACTTAAGCGAAAAGGTGGGAAGTTGACCTTTGCGCGACTAGCAAGCGGGATTGGATTTAATTTCACGTAAAAAGTGCCTAGACAGAATGAGAACACTAAAGCCACGTGCGCCTTTGCTCAATCACGTATTTTTGACTCTATCACAAAAGGTTTAATTGATTCATCTTTGAATGCGGTGAAGGCGATGCAAGTTAAGACACGTCACATGGTATCCCAAAACAAATGATGATACGGTGAACATTTTCTCTTGTAATGGAATATTTTCATTTGTCAATGTAGCTAGTATTTTTATATTTTCCATTAGTTCCTATGGCATCTTCAAAACATAATATGTCATTGTTTCAGACCTTTGCTAGATTGTTTCTTGTTCTTCTCTCTTTATGTGCAAATGCACAACTTTAGACTCTTCTGCGCTTGATTCCAATCCAACTATATCAACCACCAAACTTGAGTTTATGATTGCAATGGTTGCTCACACCGATATATCGGATGAAAAATTTCAGAGACTACATGGAGCTTCATAGTATCCAATATGTAGTCCAAACAATTATCAACAAAACCACATAATATTGCTAACAAATTAACAATAGTGTTGGGGTTTAAAATTCTATGCAAAGTCTATGATGATTTGGCCGTGCGGTGAAGCTGTTTCTCTCTAATTTCCAACTCAAATTCTTCGATATTACAAAGCGGTTTGCTATCAAACCTCACAAATTTTGAAGCACCCTCAAACTTTTAATTTTTGTCGAGAATGTGAGTCCATCTCAATGTTTCTGGGGTTTTATACGACTGAAAGCGAGGCAATTATAAGTTACTCATTGATTAGTACTTTATGTCTCCTCGGCTTAAAGCGAGATCTTGTCTTTTCAACAAATTGAACAAGTTCTTATGGAGGTATTATATTATTCCTCACCACGGGAGGGAGGATTTGATTTGGACATGACTTATATTCGAGAACATAATAACGATGGGTTTTCTGCTGGTGACACGAGTTTTGGTTTTTGGATATGTTGAGGTAATTGATTATTTAAGCTAGTTGTGTTTGTTAGGCTGGTTACAATCAATCTTGTCATTTTCATTATTCTTAATGTCTTAGAAATTTGATGCGGGGCTCTACCGCAACCATATGGAAGAAGTGATCAAGTTTTTTAAAACTCATCACAAGGTAACTTTTCAATTTTCCATTCATGCTTCTATCCAAAACTTCTAATGCAACACGATTGAATGGAATTTAAGCGAGAATTCACGAGGGAATCAAGAAGAATCCAATTAAAAAGCGTTGCTAATTGCCATAAAGCGGATTTTTGAAAAAGCATTGCTAAGCAAAACTTCTTGGATGGTGAAGGGATCTTAAGGCGCTCCCAAGGCAGAGACCACGTCAATTTTGGTGGTGAAGCCGACTAAGGCCAAGCAAACCCTTGAATTGTTGGAGACCAATGATAATGACCGCACCTCCCATGAATCCAACAAGCGCAGGATGTGAGAGAAAATCCATAAGAAATCCCAAGAAGAACAAAATGAAAACAAATTGTAAAATATCATCTGTTATAATTAAGGCGAGAAGGAGATACTCACTGCGCGACTCCTTTGTATCACTAAGCGGACCTTCCGTAATATGTAATTGAAGCTAGAAGAGAAGTTTTCATATGACTCAATCAAGATTTCTCCAAACCCTAGAAAATTAAGGGCGAGGGAGAGTGGGAGTGATCGTGAGGGAACTAAAGAGGTGGTGGGTAAAAGAGTTGGGAATATTAGGCGAGAACCCAAGTTACCCAACCCACAAAATAATAGTGTATGAAGCAAAAAAAGAAGAATTTGAGGAAAATGAGATACTAAATCCCGTGTCAATGAAGGGAGGCGGAAACAACTCAATAGAAAATTGCAAGTTTTAAACTTAAATAAGTGAATTGATTCCTTGGTTGGTATCGGACTATCGGTTCAATTAAATAGGGGATACAAAGATGAAGAAAAACTTAATCTTGGTAGGTCTTCAAAGGTTTCTAAAGGCAAGCACATAGCGGTGCTTCCTACACTTGCATTTCTCAAGACTTTATAGGTTACGTAACGATTATATGTTCTTCTACTATACAATGGTTATGCAGGTAAGTGGTTCGAGTTCGGATGCTATATTTTGTGGCCGACATTATTTTACAGGGCAATTCCACCTTCGAGGCGAGAATGTACATAGCTGGATAATTGAACATAGATATAAAAATGAAAACACAAATTGTGAAAAAACTGGGCGCCTAATTGAATCAATAACTCTTTGATTATCAAAACAAAACCCAAAGTAGAAGAGTGAAGCATAAACAATAGTAATACATGTATAAACAGACAACCACACATGCATACGCATGTTCGTATCTCGTGTGTGTGTGTGTGTGTGTGTGTGTGAGAGAGAGAGAGAGAGAGAGAGAGAGAGAGAGGACCTTCAAATGGAGAGGGCGTCGGTGTTAGGGCCGGTGCAAAGATCGATGATAGAAATCGTGGATGATTTGGTAAGGTGGCGATGAAAGGGTGAAGGCACAAAGGCGGCGAGGGGGCAAAGAATGGGTTTTGGGGGTTTGGGGATTTTGGCTTATGGAAGGAATTTCAACCCTTGTTTACCGCGCAATAGGGCTGGTAGCGGGAGGGGAAAATTTTTATTTTAACAATTAGACATCGTTTATGTTCACAAACGTTGTTAAAAAGTACCTGTTTGAAAGTCAAACGTTTTTTAAAAATAATACTTTTATGCATTAATTTTGAAAGTGAACTTTTTAAGTAAACATTTCAAAACAGAATAGTGAACTATGTCATGAACGACGGTTGCATAAATTAAGATCATACATTACACAACAATTTTTTAACAATACGTGCAACATACGTGCAATTTGCGTGCAACGCACGTGTAACGCGCGTGC
This sequence comes from Codonopsis lanceolata, assembly GCA_013146195.2. NCBI lineage: Eukaryota > Viridiplantae > Streptophyta > Magnoliopsida > Asterales > Campanulaceae > Codonopsis > Codonopsis lanceolata. The sequence continues at coordinate 8,874 of JABEVN020002019.1, read as the reverse complement.
ACTTGACTAGTCTTCTTAAAAATTAGATAGCTTCCATACTTGACCTTCCTGGTATAAAACCAAATTGATTCCCTAACATCGTTGCTCAACATTTTAGCCTATTTTCAACTACTCTCTCCCGAAGTTTCATTGTGCGACTCATTAATTTAATACCCTCGTTATTCTTACAACTTTGAATATCACCTTTATGTTTGTATATTCGTACTACAATTCTCTCTTTCACATCATGATTTTATTAACTAAGTTTATTAGTCAAAACACTCCTACCTCTTCAAGAAACTTCCATACCTCAATTGGTCCATCTGGTCCTATAGCCCTCTCTCTCTCTCTCTCTCTCTCTCTCGTATTATGTTCCTCTATGGCTACAGTCCCTACATGTTGCTTATTTAATAAGTTTTCAAACTATACCATCCATAGTTTTATAATTTCTTCATCCTTGAGTAGGACCCGTGAGTTTTCATCCATAACACATTTTACCTCATTAGAATCTCTAGTTTTCCTTTCCCTAATTTTTGCAAATTTGTATATATTCTTCTCCCGCTCTTTTGTATGTAATTTATTAGAAAAGTCACTAATGCTTATGACTTTGCTTCTCTCTCAGCTTTCTTTAATTCTTTGTAAGCAAATTCGTATCGCTCCAAGTCTTCTAGTATTCTATATATTTGCCAAGTTTTATAACACTGTCATTTAAAAAACTCTCTTTATATGGAAGAGGTCAGTCACACTCGTAAACATTTGGAAGAGTATAGACAATTATAGTTCTTAAAACTATGGCATATGTATTATGAGAAATTGTAAGCCGTTGCACAACTGCAAAACTTCAAGCATCACTCAAAAAAGAAAAAGAAAAACTAAATTCAAAAACTATACGGTTGATGTATTTGATCAAAAGGCATTCGAGTACAAACAAGAACAAAACCCTCGAAATTCATAGAAAGAAATTGATTGGCTCCTTCAAGTATCCGCAACCACTCGCTTTAATTCAAAAGCGGACCCTCTCAATTTGAGGTTCCTGACAAATTTCTCAATTCAGGCCATCCTAAGGTGTAGAACTTGCCAAACACATTAATTAAACTACACCCAATGGTGCAAAAGCCTCGGGAAAAGAAGTACTAAAATAGCACTATTTTGGTATGAAATATAACAAAAGTAATATTCTGACTACAAAAAAAAAAAAAAACCCCCCAAAATTTTTTATAAGAAGTACCAAATTCGCTAAAAAAAGTACTAAAGTTGCCAAATTGAGGAAATTAACAGAAACACCAAACTGAGAAGTTCGGGATCCACTTTAATTCTATCCTAAGCCAGCCTCCAACATCATCCAACAAACAAGAACTAAGAAACCCACTTCACTTGGGAATAAAACCAAAGAGCAAAATTGCACAATAACAAAAAAACCAAAAACCCAGCACCAGACAAAATAGTAGAATAAGATTTTGTACCAATGGAAAGACATGCGTGGCAGCTGCAGATAAATCATCGATGGCAGCAAAATGGGCAGCAATCGTTTTCACTCTCCGCCTCGCAACCTGGCTCTCCATCTCTTCTAGTTGTTCTGTAACACCCTGGATTCTTGCATGTGTATTGTGTGCTTGCCTTCATGTTTTTTTGTTGATTGTGAGCATGTTTACTTAGTCTATATATATGATTTAGAAACATTCATAAGTCATTCATGAAGCTCTTAACATGTTTAGAATCATGTATGCTTGCTTGTTGAATCGCCGATTCGATTGCTTTGTTTTGGCCTTAGCGATTTCCTTCGTTGCTCGTATTGCGTGTATTTCGTCGTGCGAAGTGTTCGTTGAATTCTTGGACTTGTATTCAAGTCATAACCATGTTTAAACAAGCCTTTTCCATGTCCAAGTTATTCTAGTTTGATTGGTGCTTGATTGGTGTTTGATTCGTTAACCATTAGTCGCATGATTCGAGCCTTGTTTTACCTTGTTCCGGATGTTGTTCGGGTGTGTTTCCGACTTGTTTTGAGTTGGGTTAGACCTTAGAATGGTTGCCCATGAGTTTGGGACCATTTAGGGCATGTTTAGACCAACTTCAAGGGCTAGACGAGGCGGCCGCATCGAATTTTGAGCACTAGCCCGCCTCAAGATCTGAGAGCATTGCAAAATCAACTCCAGTCCCAGAATCCCAGGCGCCCGCCTGGCTTCTAGTGAGGCGCCCGCCTCAACATCTGGTACCACCTACGGGATTTTCCCCTGTTTGCTGTTGTACGACTTTTGGCACCCAAACCCCTATCCAAACCTTCTCTAAACCTCACTTAAACCTCCCTAACACTCCTTGATTATGTCCTAACATTAGTAACATGTTTTAAGAGTGGATTAAGAGACCTTTAGTGATTAATTAAGCCATAAAAACCAGATATTTACTAACCACAATATGGTGACACTTGTCCCACTCACTTGTTGACCCTTCTTAAGCCACAAATCAGCCTTGAGTCTCCTCATTTGCTGATGTCTCTTCCAAAAACGTGAGAGAGAGAGTTCTTGAGAGTTCCATGGCTTCTTGAAGCTTTCCTTCTTGGTTCTCCATCATCCCTTCTTCCATTGCTCAAGCCACCTTCATCAAAAGTGTAGAGCTTGAAGAGTTGATCATTTTCAACCGATTGGTTTGTGCTCATCCCATCTTCTTCCTTGGTGAAAGGTAAGCTATTGATTCCCCTTAGGTGAATGCTAGAAATGCCATGTTCCCCTCTTCTTATGATTCCCATGCTTCTACCTTGTCCATGCCATGTTTGATGATGAGTTGAGTTTGTAAGGTTTTTGAATGATATGATCATCTTGTTGATTTAGTCCTATGCTTAGAATTAAAAGTGTTCTATGCCTCCTTAGGAACAACTATTGTTCTTGGACTAATGATTTTTGACAACTCTTAGAGATTATGATTTCTAGGGTTTCATAAGCAATGAATTGTTCATCCTATTGATTTGGTCCTATGCTTAGAATTAAATGTATTCTATGTCTCCCTATGAATAACTAATGTTCTTGGACCATTGGCTTTTGATAACTTTTGAAATAATGATTCTAAAGTTCCCATGAATTATGAATTATTGATAATTCTTGACTATGGTTGTTAAGTGGATTAATAGCCTAGTCTATCCTATACGAGAACTTAGAAAAGGGTTTAGGATGCATTTAGCATTTAAACTCTATTGGATGAATTTTTAGAGACGACTCAACGGAGTCAAATTTAGTGAGCCATTGAACAATACCGACTCAATGATCAATCCCTACGACGTTCTAAACACGTTTCTCTAAGAATGATAATTCTAGACTCTTGAATTTGGATTGATTACCATGCTTGATTATGGATGTCATATAATAGAATGCCTATTTGACATGTTGAGTTCGCTCGTGTCGAACTCAATCCTGCTTGATTATTGATGAGAATATTTACTTGTCATGAACGAGATCGCTCTTGTCGACCTCGTTCACTACTTGAGAATTTGTTAAGTAAACACTACTTGGCATTTGCATGAGTCCAGCTGGCATACCCGTCCTTGTTCACACACGCCTCCACTGTGGCCACAGTGGGGAAGTAGCTCCCTTGCTGTAATCATTTAAGAGCATCATTGGTGTCTATCCCGGGCATCTCCTCGGAAGGTCGATGTACATACACACATCCGACACCATCACATTCCAGATAACGCTTGTATGCAGGAACTACGTAGCGGCCCGGCTCTCCATATATCCTTATCCTATGTGATTTAATTACGAGCATCTATGTGAAACAATGTGCATCTTGGATATATGATCTCTATACTTATGTGACGATATCTTGCCTTGTATGTTGCATATTGCCATGACATGCATGATTGATAGCTTACAAGTCTTTATGACTTACCCATTCCCCTTTACTGCTTTAGATCCTAGCAAAACAGGTCCTTCCCGTTGAGGCTTGCGGTGTTCGTGCATTGTTCCTCTTTTGGTCCGACGTTGCAGTTGAAGAGGTGGTTTAGATGTCCTCTTCCTTCCTTTTATATTTTGCAAGGACGATGGGTTAAAGCAAGTCAATTAGACTATGCTTGGGAATTTGTATAGAACTTGAACTTGTTACTCTTATTAACTACTTGTAGTTTAACACTTGTAGTATTTGTATTCCTTTTGATGCCGGCATTGTGTAAGCCGTGCTTGGTTATCTTGTTAATAGTTCACTACGTATAAGTCTTCCGCTGAGCATCCTATTAGCTCTTATTTAAATCTTGTCCATAAACTGTTAGCTTGGGTTTCGGCATGTAGTGTCGCCGATGACTTGGTTTAATTGCTTAAGCGTTATATCAGTTTGAAAAGTTTTAAAAATTCGGCCTTTTGGTGCCGAGGCGTGCTACGTCTCTAATGTTGCGTCACGTCGTTTTCTTTATTTAAGTCCTTGCATGTTGTTTGTTTACTTGTTTCCCTCCTATTTGGGCGGTCCGACCCTCGGTTCCACCTCGGGGCCAGGTCGGGTCGCCACAGTTGGTATCAGAGCTTGTTTATAGGTTAGCTATCGGCCAGGATAGGTTCCATGGCCTAGGTGGGTTAGTTTCTTGTGTGATGTTCTAACGACGAGTGAATTCTTATAGGTGCTCGATGGTGAATCCTAGAGCAGATCGTGTAGCGAGGCAGGCGTTAGCCTAGAGGTAGCTTGCCACCTCCTCCACAGGTCCAGGTTGGTATGAATGCTCGAGATGGCGGATATGTACCGTCGCATGAGCCGGAGTTTATGACCGAGATGGCTCGGCTTGGCCATGGTCGAGAATGTACCTCCACCACCACCACCCCGAGCAAGGCGAGGCGTCGCCCGCAGTGTGTTGTTATACCACCGGGAGCTAGGATACGGAATAATGTTGTGCTAGAGAGGTTCATGAAGATGAAGCCTCCATCTTTTGAGGAGAGGCGATGCTAGTCTTGCCGAATTATGGCTTGAGGATGTGAAGAAGATCTTTGCGTATTTGGATTGCCGGATGAAGAGAAGGTGACTTTAGGCTGCGTATAAGCGAGAGGAGCCGCCAATCATTGGTGGGAAGTTCTACTTGCTAGTTGGGAATTGAATCGGGTGGCAGTGTGGCCTACATTTGAGACGAGTTTAGGGCTACTTATGTGCCTAATGTGGTTAGAAACGGCGAGAGAAAGAATTCCAGGGAGCTAGAGCAGGATCTATGGCTATAGCTCAAGTATTCTTCTAAATTCACTAAGTTGTCCGTTATTGTGCACATCTAGTCTTTGGATGAGAGACACGAACCCGGAGGTTCGTGAAAGGGTTGAAAACCTAGTTTAGGAAGCGATTGTTATCTCTACGGTTGGCGGTGCGAGTGCGGTGGATCGTGCTTATGAGATTGGCGAGACATTGAGGAGCGAGGCGAAGCCTCCTGCAAACTTCTCAACGGTCTTCGCGGCAGGTAGAGGTCGGTTCTCTGGGAATCGATGCGCTATCGAGGTAAACCGTCGCAATGGTGGTCAGAATAGGCAGCAGTCTGGAGGGCAGAATAGGCGCTCGTATGAGAGTCGTGGTAGTAGTGCTCCTACTCCTCAGGGGCAGCAGACTCAGAGTAGTGGGCCATTGATTTGTTCTTATTGTAGTAAGATTGGGCATTCTAGTGAGAAGTGCAGAACCAGACTTGGTACTTGTCTTAGTTGTGGAGATCCTAGTCATCAGCTCAAAGACTGTCCTAAGTCTAGAGCAGCGGCTCGATCCTTGGGGGTCGATGGGTCCAAGAGGGATAGTGATGGGCGTCCTAAGCGAGCTCGTGTTTTCGTTGATCGGCGAGGTGTTCCGAGTCTACTCGTGATCGGAGGTATTCTTTCGGTCTTCGGTCATCATGCTCGAAGTTCTTATAGATCCGGTTCTACTCATTCTTATGTAGCATCGAATTTCTTAGAACATTTATGTGTATTGCCTGCCCAGTTGCCTTATGTGCTTGAGGTGTCTACACCGTTGGGTGATTGCTTGTTGGCGTCTGAGGTCTATATAGACTGTGATGTGCTTGTTCATAATCAAGTCTTGCATGCTGATTTGGTAGTATTGCCTATTAGAGACTTTGATGTGATTCTTGGTATGGATTGGCTATGTGTACATCATGCTTTAGTTGATTGCCGTCGTAAGAAAGTAACTTTTGCCATGCCCGGTATTTCGGAGTTTGTGTTTTCGGGTGATCATGCTATGAATAGGGTTCATATTATTTCGCCATGGGCTAGATAACTTTTATCACGTGGGTGTACGGGGTATTTAGCTTGTGTACTTGATACTAGCATGTCTACTGCTAAGTTAGAAGATATTCCGGTAGTTAATGAGTTCCCTGATGTCTTTTCTACCGAGTATGCTTTACCTCCCGACCGAGAGCTAGAGTTCTGTATTGAACTATTGCCAAGGACTTCGCCTATTTCTAGGGCACCTTACCGTATGGCTCCGTGGAGTTGCGAGAGTTGAAGGATCACCGGGGAACTTCTAGATAGGGAGTTCATTAAAGCAGAGTGTATCTCCTTGGGGTGCACCGGTGTTGTTTGTGAGGAAGAAGGATGGTAGTTTGCGCCTTTGTATAGACTATCGACAGTTGAACCAGGCTACTATCAAGAATAGGTATCCCTTGCCACACATTGATGATCTCTTTGATCAACTTCGGGGTTCAGTTGTCTATTCCAAGTTTGACTTGAGGAGTGGCTATCACCAGTTGAGGGTTCGAGCGGAGGATGTCCCGAAGACAGCCTTCGTGCAGCGTGCCATTATGAGTTTGTTGTAATGTCGTTTGGGTTGACCAACGCACCCGCTTTTATGGACTTAATGAATAGAGTTTTTCATGAGTATCTTGATTGTTTTGTGGTGGTATTTATTGATGACATTCTTGTGTACTCTAAGTCATGAGAGGAACATAAGAATCATTTGAGAGAGGTTCTTTCTATCTTGCGGAAGAAGCAACTTTATGCGAAATTTAGTAAGTGTGCTTTCCGGCTAGAGCAAGTTTTTCTAGGGCACGTGGTGTCTAGTGATGGTATCGCGGTGGATCCATCCAAGGTTGAGGCGGTTACTAAGTGGAAGACGCCTAATGCGGTGGCAAAGTCCGTAGTTTCTTGGGCTTGGCAAAAGTTATTACCGTAGGTTTATTGAGGGGTTTTCAAGATCGCTACTCCGATGACTAATTTGACTCGGAAGAAGTCTTCTTTTATATGGAGTGATAAGTGTGAGGCTAGTTTTCAGGAGTTGAAGAGAGGTTGACTACGGCTCCTATCTTAGCATTGCCTAGTGGTTCGAGAACTTTGTGATTTATAGCGATGCCTCGTTAGAAGGCTTGGGTTGCGTGCTTATGCGTAATGGGAGAGTTATCGCCTATGCTTCGGAAGTTATCACCTTATGAGCATAATTATCCCGACACATGACCTTGAGTTGGCGGCAATTATTATTTTTTGCGCTTCACAAGTGGAAGCATTATCTTTCTGGGGCTAAGTTTGAAATATTCACCGATCATAAGAGTTTGAAGTATCTCTTTTCACAAAAAGAGTTAAACATGCGACGAGGCGATGGATGGAGAAACTTAAGGATCATGGCCTGCACTATTTTGTACCATCCGAGGGAAAGCTAATGTTGTTGCGGATGCCTTGAGTAGGAAGGCTTTTATGTCTTGCTTGATGATGAGGGAATGGAAGATGCTTGAGGATGTGCGCGTGAATGGAGTCGGTTGTGAGTGGGCATAGGTTATCTTTGCTAGCGTGCGTGCTACTGCGCATTGTTCGAGTTGATTAAGAAGGCTCAAGCTTCCGATTTCGAGTTGAGGAAGGTTATTGAGTGGGATTGGGTGATGGTAAGACACCGGAGTTCTTTGATGCCGCACAAATGATGGTATCTTAACTTTTCGAGGTAGAGTTTGTGTTCCTTCTACCGATGGAGTTAGGCGTATGGTTCTTGATGAGGCTCACAAGGCCAAGTATACTATACATCCGTGAGTACCAAAATGTATAGGGACTTGAAGAGAAGGCGATTTTAGTGGAATGGGATGAAGAGAGAAATAGTAGAGTATGTATCTAGATGTTTGACATGTCACAGGTTAAAGAAATTTGAACACCGAGAGACACGCCGGTTACTTGACCACTTGAGATACCGGAGTGAAAATGGGAGCATATCACCATGGATTTTGTGAGGTTGCCACGTACTCACGTAGAGGTTTTGATGCGGTTGGGTTGTTGTGGATAGGTTGACAAAATCTTCACATTTTATTCCTATTGCGATGACTTATAGTTTGAGTCGTTAGCTTGGCCATTGTATATTCACGATATCGTGAGGTTGCATGTTATTCGAGTTAGCATTGTTTCGAAAGAGACCCCGGGTTCACTTCTAGATTTTGGAATTCCCTGCAGGAGAAGCTTTGGAGTGAAGTTGAATTTTAGTACGGCTTTTCACCGGTCGATGGTCGGTCGGAGAGATTGATTCGATTTATTGGAGGATTTATTGCGCTTGTGCCATGGATTTCAAATGTAGTTGGGATTCTCATTTGCCATTAGCCGAATTGCATATAATAACGTTTACCGATCTAGTATTGAGATGGCGCCATATAAGGCTTTATATGGGCGTAAGTGTCATTCACCGATTCTTTGGGATGAAGTTGGTGGCTAAGCTTTGGGGTTCGGAGATGGTACAACAAATACCGTAAGAGTGTGAAGCTTATTAGAGCTAGATTGCTTACCGTAGTAGACGTAAAGCTACGCACAACCGGAGACGTGACTTAGAGTTTCAAGTTGGTGACTTTGTATTCTTGAAAGTATCGCCCGACGAGGTACTAAGCGATTTGGGAAGAAAGGTAAGCTGCCTAGATTTATTGGACCATTCGAGATCCTAGAGAGGATTGAGCTTTGGCGTACGATTCTCGCTTAGCATTGCCACCTTCTATATCGGATG
>JABEVN020002018.1:0-22824 GCA_013146195.2 Codonopsis lanceolata | reverse complement strand
GGGCGGAGGAAGTCATCTTTGGGTGATGCTTTGTTGAGGTCGCGGAAGTCTACCACAGTTCGACTTTCCCGTTGGGCTTGGGAGCCGGTCACTATGTTGGACGGCCAGTCGGGTATTCAACTACAGTAAAATTGACTGATTTGCTTCATAATTTCTTCTTTGACTTGTAGTGACCATTCGGCTTGATGCGGGCCAGGCTGGCTTGGCCAGGCGACATCAGGGTATGTGAGAGATCCGGTGCTCGACTATAAGCTAGATCTAGGCGGGCATTTCTTCGTAGGACCCGGGCAAAGATGTCGGCTTGAACTCTTTGAGGAGATCAATAAGTGCCTTTCTTTTGGACCTTGGAGGTAGCTGCCGATTCGATTTCTTTGATTTCATTGTCCGCCCAGTTGATAGCGGACAAGTCTTGATATTCTTGATGAATGGTTACATTCTGGTACTCGGCTGACTTTAAACTCAAGCGGAATAATTTTTTATCTTTTGGGTCCATTTTATTAAATGACTCATTATCATAATTATTATTATTTAATGTGTCTTTTAAATTAGAGTCAACTAAGGAATAAGCAAAAAACATCCATATTATTATTAAAAGCGCATTATACGGGGTTATTACATTGTTGAGGACCTGGGTTTAAGATCCTCAATTATTGGTAGCGGATTGGTAGATGACCAATCCAGAAGCTGTGGAAAGGATCGGGGATAAGGTATCCAAGCTGTCTACAGTCTCAAGGGTGTCGAAGGACCGGTCGGTGTACCAATTCTCGCAGAGGCTTATTAGAAATAGACTCGAACTCACAGGAGCTTCATAATCGGCCTCCGTCTCATCATACCCAAAGTCGGCTCTCCTAGACCGCCATCATTCAATAGGCCAAGATAATCATCTTGGTCTATAGACCAAGCATTTTCAATGGTGACAGCCTTATAATTGGTGCTACTGGCCTGTGGTAACTTGCTCCATACCATTCGAGATAATGCCGACATCATCAAAGACTTCCCAACCAGGCATCTTTTCCCCATTCTCGTCTATCCAGGTCTCAGAAACATAAGATAGGCTTCAATCTCCCCTTCGCACAAAATAACCATTTAAGGTTTTTCGATGTATCGAGAGGGGATATTCATAAGGAAAGGGTGAAAGTCGCTTCTTTACGCCTTTCTTTTCTTACGTTTACGTTTCATGGTCATGACCGCTACTTCAAATGAGTAGGCGTGTATCCTAGACCGAAAGGAGGGATACATTCCTTAAGTTCATCTTGGACTAAATTAACTAGTCTTCTTGCCGATTTCTGCCGAGACCTAGACCAGGCATATAATTCATTTTAGGAACATGTTTAAGTGGACCATGTTTCCTAGGGAGGTAACTTTCTTTCAATGATGTCGGTTTCTCGGCCATATTCAATGGCGTTAACCATTAGCAGGGGATAACCTCAAAGCCATCGAGGAAAATACCGGTCTTCATGTTATCTAGAGGATTGGGACATCCTCGCTTTTCTTATTTTCCACGATCTTGTCGGCGAGAATAATTACTATGTGATCATCGTGGATGAATTTGACACGCCGGGTGTAATGAAGAGGCTACCCCTTTACCCCATGAATCAAGGGCGTCCCAACAACAAGGCTAAAGGTGGCCGGTATATCCGGACTTGGAACTCAATGGCATGTTTAAGGGCCCAACAGTTAACATTAAAGTGACTACCCCAGACACATCGACCGGTGTTGTCGTATGCCTGCTTGTCTGCGAGGAAGGAGTGAGTTCGATATTTTTATCCCGGCTTGGCTAGTGTGTCTTTGGCAGGACATACATTCGGTGAAGACCCATTATCTATCAAAACTTCGGGGAACCCGTTTCTCCAAAATTCCCACAGTGATGTGAAGAGCATCAATGTGGTTAGTTCCTCCCTCGCGAGATCTAGATCGGTAAACATTATCACGTTCCCAAAATGAATGTTCCCGATCATCGCGAGTAAACTCGTTGGGGGAGGTTTCAATAGGAACGACCGCTTGGCTTAGTGACTTAGTCGGTTAGCAAGCAGTGTCACGGTGGGTCTTGGAAGCACAGATAAGCTTGATCCGGAAATGAAATGTTGGCCGAAGTTTTCTTCATCGAGTTAATAAAGAATCTTCCACCATTTTAGCCCAATATACATTATTTGATCCTTTCCTGAGTGGTCACCTCTTTCGGGGTTTGGCCGGTTGGTAGGCTCGGCATCGAGTAAGGTGGCTAACATCTCCACCAACCCAAGTGGCTTTTTCAATGTTACAGGTGTTTTGGCTACCAAGGATGGTGTCCCAAGAGAGCATATTACAGTTAAGCTCTTTTATGGATAAGGGTGGAGGAATAGGAATGAGGATATATGGAAGTGGGTGTTTATTTATTTCAAACTTGGGCACGAAGGGTTTTCATCAACCTCAATCATATTGATTTGAGGTAGAGGGTTATTGACTACATTTGGTCTGGGTGGAGGCTTTTCAATAACCTTGTCATCTATTAGGTCTGGATAGCATTTTTGAGGTGTAACATTTGTCGGTGAGGTGACCATTGGAGCGATGATATTCACAAGATCTTGGGCATGGTTCCAAGTCTGGCGAGGGGTCAGTGGCTTATAATTTTCTAATGGCTTTAACACTTGTGCCATTAGCCCCGTAGTATCACGAGGCGGGAGCTTGCAGTTCATCAAAATGCCGGCTTTCCCTGTTCTGATTTCTGAAGTTTCTGGCCGGGCCATTATTTGCTCCCACTGTATTGACAGACCCGTCCGACCCATAATACCATGGAACAGAGCTATAATTTTGGGTAGAAAATGGGGTTGAGGCATTCCCTACCATATTGACGGCTAGAGCTGGTGCGGTTGTCTTTCCTTTGGAGTAACGAAAAGAACTAGGAGACGTATTGGTTTTTAATTGGCCAGTCCGTATATCATCATCAATACGGGCTCCTATTTCCACTATTTCTTTGAAATTGGTATAGGGGAGGTACCGCATATGTTCCAGGTAAATGGGTTGGAGGTTTTTGATGAACATCCGGCATGACTCAGCCGGATCGGGTCTGTCAAGGTGCATGCCGACTTTCTTTTCCACTTGACGCAAACTTCTAGCGCGGGTTTCCTTTTCTCGTTGGGTGCCGCACATTCAAGGTCCCTCCTATTTTCGGTAGTATTATCTTTGTACATTTCGAGGAATGCTTCGCTATCCTGGTCCCGTGTATTCATGGTAATCTTGCTATCGAGGCAAAGCATTAACCATTGCTTGTCAGCTCCTACCAGGGTGAGGTGAAAATTGGAAGCCATAGCTTCAAAGCTAGCTCCCTGTGACTGCATGCCGGTGGAATAAGATCTTAAATGGGATATAGGGCATCCAGTCCCGTCAAACTTTTCTATGTCGGGCATTTTGAACTTTGAGAGAAGTATTGCGGATGGTTGCAATGTTAGGGTCCGAGTAGAAAATTCCCCTTTATTGAGGAGTTTCAGCATCATGGCCTTCATATTTTCCATGTCGGCCTCCATTTTGGTGGTTGGGGAGTTGGTTTTGGTATATACCGGATTCTTGGGTTATTTTACGGTTGAAGGTAGGGATTTTGAGCCGGTGGGTTTTGGGGTATATGGGATCTAGGTTAATGGAATTTGGGCATTATAAGGATTCTGGGCTGGATATGGGTATTGGGTTGGATAAAGGTCTTGGGTTATTGGGTTTTGGATAATATAGGGATTTTGGCTTGGTGGGTTTTGGGTAGTATATGGATTCAGGATTTGTGGGTTTTGGGTAGTGTGTGAGTTTTGGATTGGTGGGTTTTGGGTAGTGTATGGGTTCTGGATTGGTAGGTTATCGGTAGCTTCAGCCGGGCGACCAGGATCATTAGGAGGTAGATATGTGGTAATTTGGCCTGGTGGGTTAAAGCTTTTTGGGTCCATGTTTGGGCTATTTAGGAGTGGGTTAGACATAGGGAAAGGAAGGTCATTTGGGTTCTGGGTGTTTGAGAGAATATAAGGTGGATAAGGCGGATAAGGGTAGATATTTGGGTAATAGGGACTTGGTGGAGGATTGAGATTTGGGATAGTGGTAGTATTTGGTGGGTTAGTGTTTGGCTGAGGGATTGGGTTTGGAGGCACCTAAGATGTGGATGCATCTTGGGGAATAGTAGGGGAAGAGTTCACCTCACCACTAGATTTTAAGCCTTTTACCAGATTAGCCATCTGGCTCATTATTCGGTCGACTTGCCAAATTCCCGATCTAGCCAGCGCATTCTTTGAGTCGAAGCATACCGAGCCCCGAACTGTACACATAGCCGTGTTCACTTTCTTCGCCATGCCTTTGCTTGGATCTGTACCATTTCGCGTTCCTCTAGTCTCGATACCTTCGATACCGATTCGATGACTATCTTCCCGAATCAACCGGCCAAGATCTTTCTCGCCTTTCCAAATTGGGGTTTGTAGGTATCGTAAGGTCGGATGGAGGCTATCCGGGCTTGAAGTACAAGTAAGTGCCTTTTTATTAATATTTTATTATTATTATTTTCATGTTCCCTACAATTGTCGGGATAAGCACGCTTTATTTTGGAGCCTCGGGACTTTTCCTAGAATAGTGGATTCTTTCTCCAGTATAGGACCAACGTATTTCACACTTTCGACTCAGATCGGATCGGTCCCTGCGAAGGGCCTATACTCTTTCCAGATCCACCATCCGAAATGATCTAGGTCGAGTATCCGAGAATTATAAATCAGCCCCTGTTTATTGTTTATTGTCTATTTTTTTTTTTTTTGCGCACTTACTATGTTTTTTTTTCGAATTTGCGCATTTTTTTTGACATATATGTATATATTTTTTTTTTTTGATGATTTTTTTCTTTTTTGACAGGGGCTAACCCACAATTCAAAGATGCAAAACCGGTCTGCGTGAAGTGTCATGAAAGACTATATGCATTCTAACGTTGGCTCATGCAGGGGTAGGTGGTCATGGTGTAGGTAACAGTAATATATTTACATGCGTGCACGTGTGTGCGGTATCTAGAAAGCAGTAAAATCTTTATTTATTTTACAGATAGAAATAAAACAAATTTGGCATGTCTTGCTGTTATATGTGGATTTTCTCGGCTTTTTATGTTTGAGCTCAAGCAAGCAAGCACACCATTTTAAGAAATAGAAAGAAAAGTGGGGAAACTATCTATCCCTATTAATTACAAATTTTGGTCATATGTCCCCGAAATAAACTGACAGCATGAATGCAGAAATGTACAAATATACAGAATAAAGTGAAAAAGAAAATGAACTGAAATAAATGAAAAATAGAGTCGGAAGTAAAGCCCCACTCTTTTTGTTGTCGCCGAATTTATTGTAATATATATATATATATATATATATATATATATATATATATATATATATATATATATATTTTTTTTGATTTTTTCGAATTTTATATATATATATATTTTTTTTTATTATTATTTTTGATTTTTTTTTATACTCTCGAACATGTCCGTAACAGATATCGGAACGAGACTGCTGCCAGATGGAGGATCATATCCACAAATATAGTCACGGCCGTAATGGGAACACTTTATTGAAATGCGTAAATTAATATAACGAGCAAACTGCAGCCAGAAACAAAGAAAAACAAAAAAAGGTTTTATTTTATGAGTCTAGCCCTCCATTTTATTTAAAATAAAACAACTCCCCAGCGGAGTCGCCACTGTGAGGTTCCCGGGATGTGCTCCCGCGCCCCGCGCGCCCTTGGATAGGGGTGCGCGTACGTGCGGATGCAGGACAACAGGATATGTTAGCACGTTGGAATGTGTCTCGGTTGCCTTGAGTGGATTTTGTATCCAAAATGGGAACTAAAGGTTTCCTCATGTCAGGTTATCCCTTATTTCGGGGATAACAGGATATGGGAATGCATTACCTTTCCATTCTCATTTTCCCTTTTATCTTTCGAGGGAAAATAGAAGTGCAAGAAAAGATATTGCGACGCCCACTTATGAATTTATTAAAATAGCCTTATGGCCCAATCAGATCGCTATGGGAGCTATGGGTTTCCCGCATCAAGTTATCCCTTGTTTAGGGGATACCAAGATATGGGAATACATCACCGTGCATTGGCCGGGGGTCTCTATTTATAGTTGGAGCTGAGGACGCGGTGGGAATTTCTGCGTTTGTTCTCCGTTCATTGTCCGCTTGTACCTAGCGCTTGAAGACTTGTACCCATTTGATCGTGAGAGAGAGCATGAAGGAATGCTTGGTGCGGCCAAGCCTATGCTTGGTGCGGCACCAAGCTCTTCACTGGCGGCACCAAGCCCCTTTGAAGTTTCAAAATTTGTCGTTTTAGCCCCTGCAGTTCACTGTTTCGCGCATCCTGCTTTTTCTTTCGCATTTTTGACTTCTGCAACTTGACATTTGTTAAGTTTTAACAGTTCTTGATATTTTATGTCAGTCACATACCAGGGGTACGAAATTGGGGTGTCTACAGAGCCCCTCAACGATGAAGTCTACGGGTAACCTTACGGCTTACTGAGTAGACGAACATCGTTGATAAACAAGAGACTCTCCAATTTCGTTCATTTAAGAACGGGAAAATGCAATTGGTAGCAGTTATAATGCACATGAACATGCTATCCAAACTGTATAACCTAGACATTTTTAGCCGGTTATAAAAAGTTATCGAAGTTTTAAGCAGATATGAATGCACAACGGAAAAAGATTTTTGTGTTTTCGAAAAAGCCGTATTCTTCCGGTCCGAAACCGTTGTCAAATACGGTATGAAGATTTGAATGTTTTTCTGTCACCACATTTCAACCGGTCAATACCTTGTAGTTGAAACGTGTTAAGAAAAATTTTCTAATTATGTCTGGGCCTTGATCGATGTCTTGTTTCCAGACATAACCTGAAAACTTTCAAATATCAGAAAATTGTGCTTGACTAAAAATCTATCGCCGAGCACTTGCGAATTGCTTTTCTGTTACCACAATTTCAACCGGTCAATACCTCGTCATTGAAATGTGTTAAGAAGAATTTTCTAGGTATGTCTGGGCCTTGATCGTTTGCTCTTGTTTCCGACATAGCGAAAATTTTCAGATATCCAGAAAATTGTGCTCAACTAAAGATTCGTCGCCTAGCACGGCGAATTGATCATTCTTCAAGTATTTTCGAAAATTGTGAAGTGGAAAATATTCTTTTTCCTTCCTCTTTTTTTTCTCCTTGTTTTTTTTTCAAATATTCCTCTTTTTTTTGTTTTTCAAAATATTCTTCTTTTTTTTGTGCTTTTTTGTTTTTTTTTTTTGTGAAATATTCCTCTTTTTTTTATTTTGAAAAAACACAACAAAGTTTTTTTTTTTACAAACTTTCCTAAAAAGGAAATTATTCTAAAGTCAGGGTAGGAATACGACTGACTTACTCATTGGGTGGGTGCGGATCCGGCTGATTTTGACATTTCTGCCACTCTTGCTGGGAAATTTATTTATTTTTTTTTTTTTGTGATGGTCGGACCTACTGACGTAGGCTGCCTACGTTTCCCTTTTCAAGGAATCAGACCAAACGTAGTTCGGCCTGATGCTGAGAATTTTGCTCATTTTTTTTCTTCTTCTTTTTTTTTTCTTTTCTTTTGAGTTTTTCTTTTTCTTTTCTTTTCTTTTGATTTCTTTCCCTTTTTTTTTTTTTTGATCTGCTGGGAATGTCATTTCCTTTGTCCTTTGGTGAATGGTCGCAAATCTTGGTTAACAAGACTAACTTTGTTAACTTTCCGTTAGGCTCAAGGACCATTTTGAGAACTTTGAAACTTGAGGACCAGAGTGCTGCAGCTGCAAACTTTGGAGGGGTAAAAGGGAAAATTCCCTTTTTCCTTCTTTATGTGGACGGGGAAATGAAAGGAGAAGGCACTGCTCCTTCTTTTCCTTTCTTTCTTCTTTCATTCTTCTGCTCCGACGGCCATAGCCACTGCCTCCTTCGTTTCTTTTTTTTATTTTCTTCATTTTTGCTCCTTTTCTCGATTTTCTTTCGCCAATTTCAGTGTTTTACTTAGTAGATAGCTTCTTCTTCACAATCCAGGAAGGGAAAAGCACCGGTGTGCCCAGAATCAGGTGGTAGGAGGAGGGAACCTCCTAGCTTGGTTCGAAACCGGCTCAATTATACGTACTCTACGGACGATTGGGGCAACCTTTAGCGAGATCGGGACACCCACATCTCCAATCTTCCCTTAACCACTGTAAGATTTCTCTCTTCTAGCAATTTTCCTGGCTATTTTTCAGATTCGCTAAATTCTCGCTTGTTTGGGAATTTTGGAGCATTCTTGACTTGTAACGACCCGACCCGGATTCCAACACGAAATCCCAAGGTCGTGCCGCTGGAACTAACTTAATAAGAGGACAAGCACTTGATAAGCAGTAGTGCTAGTCAAACAGTCAAGCAAACTCACTCTAAACATGAACATAACACCGCACTAAAATACGGTATTTCAAAAATCAAATCAGCGGAAGAAATATAAGAAAGAAGTCCCAAGCTATGAAGCTCGAAACCAACGACAATGAAACCAAGAGAGAAATTATCTCTCAAAGGAGGAAAAACAAATCTCGCGTGCCGCAACATTGCAGACGCTAATCAAACCATCGGCACTCCGGGCGGCGTTTCAACAAAGAACCAAGATATAACAAATACCCAATGGCTAAAGCATGGGTCAACCAACAACTATAAAAAATTAGAATAAGGAAATTCCCAAAGCTACGCGTGCAGGAGACAACCGAATATATACTAAAACCACAAACAAGGCACGACACTACATGTCGGCCCAAGAAAAAACCAATACAAATACCCAAGTATTCTACCACCGATCAGAAGTCTAAATAACTTTACAAAATATCTCACAAGAATAGCAAAGTACATGAAATCAATGACAATGCTAAAAAGAACAAGACTCCACAAGTCGCTACTGAAAGTCGGCCGCTACAAACACGAACCACACGATCTAACCTCGATCTATCGACCAAGCGTGCTATACCACGATCTACTCGACCTCGGTGCGGCTATCGATTCGCAACTAAAAAATAAGTACGAGATGAGTCATAATGACCCAAGATGCGCTACAATATATATGCAACATATAATTATGTAACATAAACATAACCGTGGTGTCATTTTATATATGACGAAAAACCGTGAAGAGGCGTCGTATCGTTTCGATACTCCACAAGATATCCACTCCTTCTTACTTACTAAACCGTCCAAATGAACCAGGTGTAATTCCTGCTCACACACAAATCAAATGAATTAGAAGGTAGTTCCCACAAAACATCATATGCAAGTATACATATCATTATATATACGAATCAAGCTATTCACACTTGTTACCACGTGTAAGGGTGCATGTTTATATATATACACCTATATCAAGATGTATATCTCTAAATATACATATCAAATCTCCCATAAAATCATCATGCATAAGTGTGCATATCTATATATATACACATCAAGTCTTTCATATATATCTCATATACAAGTATGCATATATCTATATATACATATATCAAATCTCTCATATAACATCAGCCAATACAAACATGGTCAATAAGATCTCATGTTCAACCAACACTTTGTTGTCACATAAGTGCCCATAGGAGGCCACATAAGGAATAGAGAAGATACCAAATCACTCGCCATCGTATTGCTCCTCGCAATCACAACTTAATCATATCATGCCAATGATACCGTGTTCAGTATCAAAGTACCGAGCTCTCTTCTCGGTCCGAGTTCTCTACTCAGAAAATAGCACTAGCCAATGTGCTCAATTGGTTACGACAAAGGGGCTACTTCCCATCGTAGCTAGTAGTGGAGGTGTGTGTGAAACCCGATCCATGCGGCGATACATTACAATCACGAATCCCATAATTCGTGAAGGTAATGCATCGTCCCACCATCATCATGAAAACTCAAGTAATGCCACCGGACTTATATGCAATGCACAAGTAGATGTTTACTTGCTAATTCTCAAGTAAATATAATGATCTACTAAACTCATACGATTATGCACATTGTTACAATAATCACAAAACCACAATAGGAACTCATTTGAGTCTCTAAATCATAAGTGCCAAATTTGTTCACTCTATTCAATTCAAGTCCCAAAAGCTAGTAATCTAGTCAACTGGAATATAATTGTCATAGGATCTCACCTCGATCCTCGTAAGGTTCAATTGTTCCTTAACTCGACTCCGTTGAGTCTTTACTACAATTCCAACCAAATAGAGTTTGAACACTATATGTGTCCCAAGACTCTTTTCTATGTTCTCGTTTGACGATAGCAAGGTTCTCATTCCATTTAGAATCTTAGTTCAAGTCCCAAGTCAATTATATAAGGGAAGCCCAAGTTGATTATTGTGAAATCAAGCTTAGTTCAATTTTGATTCATAATTCCACTTAATAGTAGAATCCAAGTTCACCACAATTCATTAACTCAGAACGTATCGTGCACGAAGGCAAATACATTCAATATGCTCATAAGTCATATCATAGAAACACATAGAAGAATCAATTCTTGACAAGGTAGGAAATCATGCATTTAGTCATAATATAAAATATACACAGTATTCCATATTCACCTATGAAATTCAACAGAGTCACAACTTAACCATCAGTCGATTAAGTACTATCCAAGACAACTCCGTTAGTCTCGGATCATGAAGCCATTTACGAAACTCTTCCTAGAGTAGTACCTCATTCAATAACACAAAAGTCAATGGTAGTCCAAGACTTAAGCAACACTAGAGCGGTAATAACCCGTAAGGTCAAACCATACCGGTGAGTCTTAGATAACAACATGGTCATCCTAGCGACTTATACAAGTAGACTCCATGTATAGAGTACTAAGAAAGCCCCAATCCAAATCTTCTCATAGAATAGTCCTCAAATTCATTATTCAACAAGTAGGTGTTTTTACTCATTAAAGAATCAAGTAGGAATTCGACAAGAGCGAATTCAACCTGTCAAGTAGATACATCATTCTACAACATGCTCTCAATTGTGCATTTGCTTCACACAATCACATAAACCACATAAGAACTCGATTGAGTCTTATAATCACTTATATCAAACATGCCCTTCAATCCATCCCAAAGTCACGTAGGCTAATATATTAGTCTAACGCACTACAAACGTCGTAGGGATTGAATGTGGAGTCGGTATTGTTCAATAACTCCTAATCTCAACTCCTGAGTTTTACTAAAATTCAACCAAATAGAGCATTGATACTATATGCATCACATTGCCCTTTCCTAAGTTCTCCTTTCATTTAGAACTCGATAACTAGGTCGTTCATGATCTTAAACTAGCCTTAAACACAATCCCGAGTTTCAAACCCTAGTTTCGGTGATTTTGTTAAACCTTGAATTGAAACATAATCTTTCACAAGAGTTGTTCCTAAGCTCATTATAAACAACATTCATGCTTTGCATAAAGTCAAAATCACAACTTAAATAAGAATTCATAAAATCCTACTCATATTTCTTAGGTTGAATTGGAGGATTTGTCTTCACAAAAGATGTTCATAATCATCAATAGAGCAACTATAATGAAGGGGTCATGTCATTTTATTGAACATGAAAATTTCAGGGATTTCTCAACGTACCTTAGTCCTAAGATTAATGGAGGAAAGGTTGATTAGAGCAAGGATTGTTGTAGAGAAGATCGAGGGCTTCGATTTGGCGGTCTCGGTTCGTCGATCGGACCACCGGATCTCCGGGAAATGGTCTCTCAAGTTGGAGTTCTTGCTATGGACGAAAATGGAGGAAGAGCCTCTGATTCTCTGGAGTTCTTGATCAACAATGGCTGATTTGGTTGAACAAATGGCTTATATACTTACCATTAAAGCCCTAATCCAAGTGAAGGGGTTAATTGGCTTCTCATTGGTCAAGGAAGGATAGCCTTTGATAAGGGATGATCCAAGGGCTCAAAAGGGTTGTTGAAGAGTCAACAAAGAGGGCTTTGACTCACTTTGGTCGGCCAAGGGCAAGGGTGCAAGGGTCAATAGCCAAAACACTCAAAAAATGTCACAAACCAGAATCAAGAAAACAGACAGTCAATCTTGTAAAATCAACCATAAATAGCTCACACATCCAAATGAGGTGATTATTGATTTTTATGAAACTAGACTCTTTAAACTATAGTTTAGCCTTTTAAATTACTCAATTTGGACTTATATTCATCAAAATATGGCTACTACAAGTTCAAGTACAAAAGCTGATTTCCTGAAAAAGAATTCTGGCACAGCCGTAAGTCAAGACCTAAATGAGGTACTTATACACCTTGGAAAAATACCATATTTTAGGGAGTATCCTAACATATGTAGGTAAAACATACTAAAGTTTTAGAAAATTCTCTTTAGTAGATTGGTACCAGAATTTTCCCGAAGTTCGCCCAAAACCGGACTGAATCTGTGAAGTGATATGTTGGTCATCTTATTTCCAAATGCAACAAATCTATGAACATTGATTGTGCAAGTATGAGAAATACTAGTACACTTGGTTTAGAACTTAAATGAACTTCTCGTAAGTTTAAAGCACAAACAATACAAGCAACGAAGGCAATCCCGAGAAACCCTAAGGCTCAAACGAAGCAACAATGCTTCTAAACTCTCAACCAAGCATACAACAACTAAGATGAACATTGTAAATCTTATATGCAAGGTACTAAGACTCCAATGAGACTTATTTAGGTGCTATCATGTTAAGATAAACAATCGACGCATTAACAACAAAGCATGCAACACGAGAAAGTCAAATACACGAAGGTTCGGGGTCTTACATGACTTTGTTAGTGATGCATATGCATGTCCTATTTATGCCTAAATGATGTAATTGAGTGATAATGTATGTAATTTCTGTGATTTAGTTTTGCGATGCATGATTTAAAATAGTGATCACTATTTGACCTTACTATGCATGTTTTATGTTCTAAATGCAAATGGGGCTATATGATGCATGTTTTCACTAAATTACATTTTTGCATGCAATAGAATCGCGAAATGGAATATTCGGAGTATAAATTTAATTTTTCCAAAATATTTTTTTCGAGGATAAAACAGCGGGACAAAACGATATTTTTTCATGCCCTTAGATTTATTTTCCAAGCATGCAAATCTTTGCGGGGGGTATAGTAAATACCACAAAGATATTTATTTTGATGATTGGTGGTACTTTACCTTCTCTTTGTTATACCTCTATGGCAGCTTATTGGACAAATGAAATGCAGAATATGAATGCATGAATTATTCTAATTGATGCAGATGCGATGCAGAATACTTATAAGATGATGCATGAATTTTTTAACATTTTATTATGCTCATGACAAATGCAGTTCTAAATATGCATTTTAAGATGCAAAATAAATTATGTATATGCAAAATAAATTACATATAAAATTGTTTTTTTTTTTTTTGAAAAAGAATGATGTTTATTTTTATGTAAGTTTATGCACATGTATGAAAATGGTATGTAACAATTTAAAGAATTATTTATTTTCTTTTTGTTATGAACAAGATTTTTTTTATATTTTTGCTAAAAGAATTTATTGTAAAAAAAATGAAGTATAAAACATGCGATATGTTCATTATTTATTTTAAGGACTGTATAGAGGAGGAAATTAGGGTAGAGATCTTACCTCTTTTTTTTTTTCTTCGGAGTTCGCAGAGCGGCTTCGCTTGCGGCGGAGCGTCGAGATGACGACGATGATGATGATGGGTCAAGCCGCGGTCGAGGCAGAGGTCGAGGACATAGAAAAATGAAAAAGATAGAGAATTAAGATATGATTATATTGTATATATAATTACCTTAATACATTTTAAAAAACCAAAAATATCTTAATACATTTTTTTTGGTCGGTTCTGAGGTATGTTTGGAAAGGCGACGGCCATGGACCCCTAATTTTTGGGGACCCAAATTTGTAGAAACTATCTATTATATTGTATATATAATTTAATGTTGTATGATTTAACATTTGGTAGCTTGGTATAATTGTTAAGCATGGTGCTTTTAGATTTGAATGAATGAATGAATAACCTAGGTTCGTACCTTGGTAAGATGTTGTCAACTTTTTATTAATTTTAGTTTGTAAATTCTGCTTTAAAAATGTTGTAGACATCTCAATTTCATATCCCTGCGATATAATGTTATATAATAATGATAATATATATTTTATAAAATTATTTGACTTATAAAAATGACTTTTCGTTACTCTTTCAGTTAACTGGACTTAACGGTAGTTAAATCATAACATAGCATAATATAACATAATATAAGATGAAGGGCCTAGACGATATTCCTTTTTGGCCATTAAAATCTTGATGGAGCTGCTCCAAGCTTTGGGGAGCCGCTCCTCAAGCCTTGTTGCCACTCCATGCTCCTTTGCTTCTCTAGGCAGCTTAAACGATGCCGTTTTCTCCAGTCGCCTCGTGCGTCTTCTGATGTCTTCGTCTCATGCTTACACTTGGCGCGCCATGCATGAATTGTGAATATACGCAGTCATTTAATCGGCCATTTACTCCTATAAATAGAGGCCTCGGGCTTTCTAATTTCTAACCCATAAAAGCCTCAGTAGGCACCCTTCACACATACATCCATCAACCATCGATACTCCCTTCATACATTCATACGCCTTCCCAAAGCCACCTCTCCCGAAGAAGACGAAGAAGAAGAAGAAGAAATCCTCTTCGCTTGCACCCCACAGCGAGCCATCCAAAGATCTAGTCTTTGCCTCCCGGTAAGCCGATCATATATTCATACTCATACCCATATCCATATCCATATCTATATCCATAATCATATCATATCATATTCAGACTTTAGCCATATACATATCAGACTTCAGGTAATGTATATATAAAAAGACTTCCTTTTTCGAAAAGGATAAGGGAAACACAATCAGATTCTTTGAGCGCCTAGTTGGCTAAAGCCTAGGCTTATATACCGGGTTAGACATTCACGCAACAAGTACCAATTTATTTGTCTTACCCTATTAATATATATACATGTAATGTATATAGTAATGCTATAATTAGACAATATAGCAATAATGTAAATACTCATGCATGTTATAATTAATTAAATGTGTATAATGTAAATACTATATACATGCATGCTATGTAAATAATAATATTATTATAATTAGGTAAATATTAATATAATATAATAGAAATAAAGTAATTATGCATGTTGTGTGTGTGTGTGTGTGTGTGTGTGTATATATATATATATATATATATATATATATATATGGGATCCACAACGAGACCGGGCGTATTCCACGCGCTCAAAACCCACCTGTTTTTCATTAACAGGGAGGAGTTCGAAACGGGGTTATCATAGATGTATAATATTAATATATAATGTACATTTGATGTAATAATGTATTCGATGCCTCAATAGATTATATACTTTGTTGTTGTTTAAGAGATCAAGGGTTTAAATCTCCTCCTTGTCGTTCAATTTTTCTTAATCAAATTTTTTATTTTTATATCTATACAGGGGCCCTTTTATTTTTTTTGGCCAAGGGCCCCCAAATGTTCAGGGCCAGCCCTGAATTCACATCTTCAAACAGCAAGAGAATCAACAACTTTAAGATTTTCACATGAGGATAGGAAGAGGACAGAGAGATATGAGAGCAAAGACCGCCGTAGCTTCAGAGAGATGATAGGGAGGCTAAGAAATCACGCTGACGATTATGTTTTATGTTTTAGCGGGAGTGATAAGTGGGCGCCCATTTAAGCCGAGATATGCCCATTATAAGTGATGGGCACAAATGAGTTTTAAGTGCGCTCATACCCATTATTTAGTGGGTGGTCTGGGCGGACAAATGTGGGTGGACAGAGATTGACAACTCTACTTTTAGCCATGAATATTTGGAGTCGAGTTGATCAAGGCCGATCCTTACTTTTTCGGGGCCCTGTCTTCGATTTCATATTAAGCCCAAAATTGATAAAAGTTAAATACCAAAAATATAAAAATAAATTATGTATTTCTGTTTGTGGTGTGGTTGTGTTTTAGACATGAATGTTTGGAGTCCAGTAGTGCTGAACAAGGCCGATCCTAACTTTTTCGGGGCCCTGTCTTCGATTTCATATTAGGCCCAAAATTGATACTCCCTCCATCCCAGATTAATGTTCCTATTGCACAAAACACGAGGATTACGAAATATAATTAATGATGTGTTGTAAAATATGTTGTGACAATAATACCAATTGCACACACTCTCTCTTTCATTAATTGTGTACCCATTAAACTCATTCTCTCTCATGGATGTGCAATAATGATAGTATTATATGAAAAGATATATTAGGAAGAATGATAGAAAATTTGTACACCAAAAGTGTTTAGGAACATTATTCAAGACATCCAAAATAGAAAATACGAATATTTATCTGGGACGGAGGGAGTAAAAGTTAAATTGTTGGTCCTCAATGATGCTCAAATAGGCTAGAGGGGCGGTGAATAGCCTATGATGTGTCGATTAAAAACTTTTCTTCTTGTATTCAAAGTGTAGGTTTTAACGGCATGGGCAAAGTGTAGGTTTTAACGGCATAACACGATAAGCATGTCTGGCCGGTAACACGAATAGAGACTTGCTCTTAGCCCGAGTAATGAACTCTTAGTGAACTCGTAAATCAAAAACCCGATTGAAAGAGTTTAAGCGGTGGAAATTGTAAGGCTTAGATCAGAGAAGTCGTCAGCACGTCTTAAGTGGTCGTGCACGAATATATGTTCGAATAACAACACACTTAATCCTTCTTCCAAATGTAGATTTAGGAAATCATTAGAGAATTGCTTTTTGATAGACGTATTTTATACGTCATTATTAGGTACTTTTATGACTTAGAAATAGCGATTCTACGAGGCTTTTGACTACTAATATGTGTTTTTGAGTTGTATTGTGAGTTTCATGGTTTTAGGTGAACTTATGGGATTTATAGAGCTTTTATTGAAGATTTTGAAGAAGGGTGCAATGTAAAACATTTGAAAAGATGACAAAGAAGAAATCTGGACACCTTGCGGCCGCATGCCTCCAAGGCCTTGCCCTGCCCAAGGTCCAGCCGAGGCCTTGCCTGCAAGGGCAAAGATTGCGGTTCAAGACCCTTGCGGATGCAAGGTATACACGCCTTGCGACCGCAAGGTCCCCAAAAACCGCCTTTGTGGGTATTTCACCTGGATTGTATCTCCTACTCCCCTTAGGACACCTTGATATATATAGAAGATGGTAGCCAAAGCCAAAGGGCGAAATTCTAGGAAACGGTTCTAACACCGATTTTAGTTTGTATCACTCGGTTTAGTGATTGTAATTATAGTTTTGAAGATCGATTCATGTATTCCTTCATCCCGCTATTTGGTTCATCGTTAAGGATGAACTAACTGTCCATTAATCTAGGAATTGGGAGATAACTTGTATCGATTATATTGCTTAATATATTTTTATTCATTCAATTCTTGTTGATTGTGATGTTTATCAACCTCTTTACTGTCTAGCTTTAACCAAATGAATGGAATTGCAAGTAGTAAAGTCCTAGAGGTGCGGATAGCTGCACGACCAAATGCTTATGTCGTACATTGGCTCACCATCATGATAAATTGACCTTATCGATGCACGAGAGTGATAAGTTAGGGTCAGGTTCATATATATGACCTAAGTGACAGATAGGATTCATATGTTTTTGTTCTTAGGATATAAATTGAATGAATTATTTAGGATGGAGACTGAACTATAATTTGACAATTTATATCTATCTTTTGTGAACGAACCCAAGGTATTGAATGATACTGTATTTAAATAAGTCATATAGTAGATCAAGTGAAACTCCAATCCTAGATTTCCCTCCTCCATACAGATCTTTATAACTGTGATTGCTGCTTAGTTAAGTACATTTCATGTTTTAGTAGAATAAAACTAGAATAAAAGAAAATAAAAAAAATTCCCCTTTAGTTTAATTGCTACCGATATTCTTGTCATCAGTATTTTCTTGTTTATGTGGTTCAACCCTTGCTTCCCAAAACTATTTTGCAATAGTCTTGAGCACTTGCAAGGAATTAAATAAAATAAGACACGATCAAGTTTTTGGCGTCGTTGCAAGGGACAAGCAAGTTTTCTTTGTTAGTTTGTTGGTAGCGTTGTTTTTAATTTTCTAGTTTTAATTTACAAAAAAAAGATTTTTATTTTCTAGTTTTAATTTTTTTATTTGTTTTTTATATTTTATGTACGATCGTAGATCTCTAAATCCTAAACTGGCAGATTTAAATCAAAATATAAATAATCTTGGTAAGAATTAGGAAGACCATGATAATTTGGAAAATCAGCCTATTAATCAAGAACGCTTGAATCGAGAGGATCATCTGGTTGATCCTCCAATGGATAATAATAATAATCAAAATATTGAAAATATGGTTCCTCCGGTAAACAGGAATCAAAGAAGAGAGGAACCAGCTGATAGAAATATGGAAGTAATAATCAATCAAAGAACTATTAATGATTATGGTCGTCCCATGCTGAATGCAACACCATCATGTTAATAGCACAAAATAATAGGAAATTAAAAAGAAAGTTCAGGGAAATCTTGGGCTCATCAACCTACTCGACCATGAGCAAACTAGAGCTAGAGGATAATATAGAGCTTAGCCGCGAGTAAACCACGAATGGGGAGCGTAAGAGCGGGAAGGCACGTAATCTATTCGACCACGTGTAAACTTGAGGAGTAGAATAACATAGAGCTCAGTCGCGAGTAACCCTCGAGCGGGGAGCGTAAGTGGGAGAAGACATGTAATCTACTCAACCGCTAGCTAACTTAAGCGGGAGGATATTATAGAGCTCATCTGTGAGTAATCCTCGAGCGGGAAGCATAGTTACCCGAAAAAAACTTTTAATGTGCTCGGTATTTACCAAGGCTTGTCAAGAAAAGTGCTTAGTTCTTGCAAAGGTTTCCGCCGCGGCCCATATTGTTTGTTTAAGCGAGCATCCGGGTAGCGCCTAGCGGGCATGGTCGAGCAATTTTCTGGCCATAAGTTAATTGGGCAAGGCCCTGTCCGGTGGCTGCCTACCGACTCTGTTAAGCGTATATCACCTAGGAGAGAATGACGACCAACTAGTTACCTGGTCTTTTCGGGATCCAAGGCAGTTAAATCACGGGCAAGGCCCCTACTGCTCATGCTAGTAGGCATCCAGGTAATTGCCTAGCGGACATGGCCGAATTTTCTGGCGAGAAGTTAACTATGCAAGGCCTTGTCTAGTGGTGACCACCAGTTATGTTAAGTGTATATCATAGAGAGAAAAGGACAACCAACTCGTTACCTGGTTTTTTTGGGATCCAGGATAGGCAAATGGCCGGTAGCACCCCTACTGCTCGTGTTAGCAAGCATTTGGGTAATTTCCTAGTGGGCATGGCCCAGCTTCCTTGGCAACGAGTTAAATGGGCATGGCCATGCAGTGGTTTCCTTACACTGCTACGTTGTCGTATATTACCTAGGTAAATACTTAGGTCTTCTGGGCATGGCCCTACCTGCTCGTGAAGAAGTCATGGTTGTTTAAAGATTACTTCAATTTTTTACGTTTGCGGGCCGGCCCCTTAATGCGTGTTTACCTTGAAGTTTAGAAGTACTTATGGTCATTGTAGTTTTCCTTAGAGGAAGTGCGGGTTAGCACTTGCAATTATGTCTAAGCGCTCGATGCGAGCGAGATCAATGTTGAAAAGGAGAGTGACATGGTTCTCGGAGTTACCAAGGCTTAGTTGACTTGGTTTTAGTACCTGAAAATTTAAGTCATCGTTTGCAAAGCAAACATAACCCCCTTTTAAATAAAATTGGGGAGTATATTGTGCATTTAATCTTATGATAATAAGATGGTGTGCATGCTATAAATTTATGTGAGTGACAATAAATAATTATTTATATTAGCATGACTGAAGGAGATTGCATCAATTTTTAGATACGACGAACACATAAGTTTTTAGTATTATCTCTTATGTGAGTCGTGTGACTAAAGCATGAAATGATGTGCAACTCGCACCAACTTATATTTTACCGAGACTAAATATTTTGAACCGGGATAATATCATGGACAATTAGTTTATGTGTAATATGTGGTCACAACAAGATCTATATAGATAGTTCATGCGCAATTTAGGTGCAACGATGAATAAGGTAATTTCATTACCATTTATCATGCTAGGGCAGATAAATAATCATATGTAGAGCACAATTAGCTCCATTGATATGTCACATTTCATAAATGGGTACGTATATATTTTCATTTTTCATGCGCGACCAAGGATTAATAAAATCATAAGGCACGAAAGGGAGTCGATATAAATATGGTCGCGAATGCAAAATATATTTAATTGCATACATCGGTGTAATATAGCGTAGCATGCATCATCACAATTGGTAATTCATTGTATTTATTGCATGATAATTTATTCGATTATAGCTATTTTGTGTACATCGAGTTATAATTGTCACTGATGCGTCCAAGATAATCTGGACCCACTAAACAGCCCAATCTAAACACACGGCTTTCAACGTGTTTGTAGATCCTCCGAGCCCAACTGGAGTAAAATGAACAACGTGGTGGGCGGGGGCACTCCACCAAAGCCCTCCGGCGTGTGAATTAGCACAAGAGAGTTAACAATTCAGCAGAGTTTTGGCTAGAGAATAAGATTGCGCATACCTTTTATCACATTCTACCTTGCTTTTATATTTACCGGAAGGCTTAACTGTCAATAACTGTTATTAACTGCCCATGAATGCCATTAACTGCCCATGATCTTCATGGCCCTTAATGATAGGCGTAATAACTAACCCATTAATGGGAACGTATCGATTGGAGGATTTCCCGGACATAACCGTCCTCAGCTTTTAACAAGTCTTGCAAATATAGTAACCGACTGCCCAAATATAGATAACCGGCTCTTGTCGGCTCTTTCTCGGGCGAGCATGATAAATCTTGCTCGCTCCTCAACCTTGCTCGCTAATTAAGCCCCCATTTGTGAGGTACCTTAACACGGCTCAACAACTTGCTCGCTTTGCGGATGTCACTAACTTACTTTGCATACGGTTCTTTAACTTCGGGCTGTTGGGCTTTGTTGGGTGCTTCAGTAGCCCCCCTACTCCTTGCCTCACCGAGTATTCATACTCGTGACGGAGGCAGAATTGGAAAGATATTTTTCCAGAGTTACTAAATTCCACGGTTCAAATAATTCAGACACCAAAACCTAGATGCACGGTTGCTCATAAACTCTCTTTTAGGTATCTGTGCCCAGGGAAATTGAACCACCAGCCGTCAGTCTACAAAAAGGCGCGTTTTTCCACGACCGCATTAAATGCTACGCCGTCATTTTGACTTCGATTACCGCACCTTAATGATGAAATTTTTTTTTTCAATCGGTTTCCTTTAAAAAGCCAAGAGCCATTTTCATTCCAAACTTTCGCTTTCCCCAAATTCTTACAGTGCCTTAGCGAAAATCGATCCTATCGCATACAATCGCAACAAGTTCTGGACTCGGACCAAATCTTCATACGCTTCAAAGACTTGAACATTCTTAATACAGGTATACTTCCTTCACTTTTCTGCTTATTATGCCTTGATTTACGTATTCTTAAGTTAGCGTCGAATCCGAAATTTCCATGCCCCCTTTTCTTTACCAAAACTTTCTTTGAATTTCACGCCCCCTTTTCTTGCCCCCTTTTCTTTACCAAAACTTTCTTTGAATTTCACGTCTTTGATGTTCTTGCATCAAACTCCTTCCATCCCCAAAACTACCTTCACCCAGAAATCGAGGAAACGTTGACCAATGCCCGTTCATTGGTTTACGGTTAAACCTAGCTTGCCGCAGTTTTCAATTAATTTCCTTTTTCCCTCAAGCGGGGTTTAACCCGTGTTCCTCGGGCCAGGATGTCTTGACGGTAGAGCACCCTCCGAGATCGAAGGTCGAGCTTATGATCATGGAGCTACTCCGGAACAAATTGAATCCTCTGCCTCCCCCTCCAGCTCGGAAGCAACTGAACGAGAGGTTCCCCCACTTGTTCGACGGAGGCCTTCCCGAACGCTCCCTCGCAATGTCGAACAAGCTACCGAAAATCCCCTGATTTTAACCGGTCCAGCAAGGCAAGACCGAGGGGCCAACAAGCCGCCTCAACTACCACACCTTTCATTTCTGGGATGACCTAGCGATGAGGTTTCAACTTGGTTTTACTCCTTGGTATGGACCCCAAAATTATCGAGTTAGGGCCTTCGACTTGAACCTTGAAGCCGGCCACAACTTTCAAGGAGACCGGATGGTCTTCTATTTTGATTTCTTCTTAGTTGGTCTCCGCTTACCTGTTGACCCCTTCTTCGCTGAGTTCCTTATCGTGAACAACGCCCTTCCCTGTAACTTAACCTTAACCACAGTTAGGTTTTTAATTTCATACATCGTAGCCTGTAGACTTCTCAGTTTTGAACCGAGCATGGAACTCTTTCGAAAATTCTTTCTTTTTTCCATCGATAAGAAAACGGAGCGTATCTCTAGTCGCTCAAACCCCAATTACTTCAAACTTCTCTCAGAAAACCCTAACAAAGTGGATGCCTGGGATGCGAAACCCTTGCTAGTAGAATCCCGTGTAGGCTGGCCTTTTGCCCCTTATCTAAATAACTTAGCCATTGCCAAATATGATAAACAAGCCTTCCGAGCAGGAGAACCCCAGCTCGCAAAAACTTTCAGAAGACTTCTCGGAGTAAAAGATGGAAAGCAAGGGCAAGACTGGGTCCTGGATTGGACTGCCTTAACCTCGATCTCTCCTACACACCAATTACCGAGCTGCGAACCAAAACCATCTTT
>JABEVN020002017.1:0-22829 GCA_013146195.2 Codonopsis lanceolata | reverse complement strand
TGACTGTCCATTACCTTGTGGATATGCCACAGATGATTGCCCGATGTTTTACTCTCATGCCTTTCGCCGCGCCTTGGTAAACTTTTAAGCTGGGTCCCATGATCGGTTTATTGCTCGCGGGACTCCAAGCCGGCACATATGTGCTCGTTACAAAGTCGATGGCGTTTATCTCACTTATAATCGCTAATGAAACGCTTCCACCCATTTTGTAAAGTAATCCACGCGACCACTACATACTTGAATTCGGCCGAGCAACGGAAAAAGGACCAATCAAGTCTATTCCCCACATATCGACGACCCGCGAGAAACTATAGCGAGTGCCTTTCGGTAGATGGCAATCGGGAATATCGTATGACGACACTTGTCTGCCAAACGAACATACATCTCGGCATCCCGTCGCAAGGTTATCCAATAAAATCCGGTGATAACACTTTCTCGGCTAGTGAGCGTTGGCGGGTGACCTCACGCTTGCCTTCATTGCACTTCCCCAAATTCCTTCCGTCATCTGCAGGCGAACACACCTCAACAAAGGTCGAGTATAAGATTTGCGATACAAAATGTTGTCCAAGATAATGTAGCGGCATGACGGGTTTACGGATAGTTGAGCTTTCCTTTTTGTCTTGAGGCGTCCCGGTGCTCGATGTGCTCGAAGATCATCTATCCAACACTTTGCGGCGGGTTCTATGTCCATATCACTTCCAAATGCTCGATCATGACTCCGGGATGTAAAGGCGGATTTCATCGGCCATCTTCGACAAATGTCTGCTCGCATGTTATCCTCGAGCAATTCTTACTAATTCCCGATAATCAAATCTTTCAAAATTTCTCTTACCATCGCCTGATAGCGAACCAATATCGGGTGATGTACTCCATAGTCGCCTTGACTTGATTTGACCGGTGAGAATCACAATATACCACCTTGCCCGCACTCCAACGTCTTGTGCGAGCTCGAGACCAGCAATTAAAGCCGTATTCGGCTGGTTGTTTGAAGGCTGGGAATTTGAAAGCGATGCCTTCTCAAATTCTACATCTTGCTCTGGTGGAACTAACACTAGAACCGGCACCACTCCCAAATCGACTAAGCAGAACCATCAACATGAAGTTCCCGCAATATTACGGCCTCGGCTTTGGACTTGCACGTACTCGTCATTGTTGCTTTACTCTGAACATCTTCCTCAGCGAGGATCCTTGAAGCTTGTCTCCGGCCAAATCTGCTATAGCTTGCGCCTTAATTGCTCGCCGTGGTGATAATCGATGTCAAACTTCGGTTAACTCAATTGACCAAGTAAGTAACCGACCGAGAGGTATCGGCTTGTGCAAAATCTTTCGCAAAGGCAAATCCGTATACCAACAATTGAATGAAGCGAGAAAAATAAGCTCGAAGTTTCCGGCGGCAACAACAAGCGAATAAGCCAATTTCTACGCATTAAAATATCTTCCCTACATCGGTGAGGGCTTTTGATACATAATAAGCGGGCTTTTGTACATTGCCTTCCTCCTAATCAAAGCGGCTACTGCTGCTCGGTAGGCGCCGGATAAACTATAACTTTTCCCCAGGCAGGGCTACTCAGCAAGGGTGGACTTCCCAAATACTTCACCAATTCTTGAAAGCTTTACGGCATTCGGGAGTCCATTCAAACCCTTTATTGCCAGAAGAACCTTGAAAAAAGGCAAGCACCGCTCTGCCGAGCCTCGAGATAAACCTTCTAAAGCAATGACCACGCCATTAAGCCTCTGCGCATCCTTAGCCTGCATACAACGAGGAAGCTTCATAGTGACCAATGCCTTTATTTTCTCGGGATTAGCCTCAATTCCCCTCTCGGTAACCATAAGCAGGAACTTGCCGGCCTTTACCCGAACACACATTTGCTCGGATTCAACTTCATGTTGTTCTTCGAGATTAGCAAAAGTTTCACCCGGATCCTCTGTATGCTCGCACCCTTTAGTCTTGACCACCATATCATCAATATAAGCCTCCACATTTCTCCGAGCTGCTGAGCTAAACACCTGTTGACCATCCTTTGATAAGTGGCCCGGCATTCTTCAAACCAAAGGGCATCATATTATAACAATCTGACCCTGGCTTTGCTAACTTCGGAAAGGCATTTGTTAGAGCCTTATCTTGTTCAGCCATCTTCACTTGATGATACCGGAGTAAGCATCATAAAGGCGAGGCTCGAACCACGCAATGGCGTCGACCAACTTGTCAATTCTCGGCGGAGGATAACAATCCTTCGGACAAGCCTTATTCAAATCCGTGAAGTCAACACACATCCGCCACTTTCCGTTTGACTTCTTCACCATAACCACATTCGCCAACCAAGTTGGATAATATATCTCCTCAATAATATACGCTTTGAGTAACTTCTCGACCTCCTCCTTAATCGCTTGATCCTTTTCTACGAGTAAACCAGTCCATCGCTATTTGAATTGGCGGTAAAAGGCTGGATCAACATTCAAGCTGATGCAAAGCCACAACCTCGCTCACCCCTGCATGTCCTCGGGTGCAGCAGCGAAAAAAACATCAAGCGTCTGCGGTTGCTTAATTAAGCTTTCTCTTGCCTCTGCAGTCAAAGCTCGACCAATCTTGATCTTACGCTGGGATAATTTGGATTGATGACTACCTCTTCGGCAAATCGTCTTGAGCCGTAAACTACGCTCGTCTCGCATTTGGGCGTGTCACACTCCTTTTTCATCCTTCGGCTCGATCCTCGACTTTATCAAGGTGGATCTACCTCCATAGCCTCATCGGCTCCTACGTGTATGGCTGGCGGCGAAGACTCATCCATAAGGTCAACGACCTCATTAAGCTCCTTAAATCCCCCGGCGTCGGTTGTCGGCGAAGGAGTGCTAGCACCTCTCGGCTCGCCTCTTCTCGCTCGACTTGTCTTAGGCAAGCTAGCAGTGGCGGCAAAGATGGAACAACCTCAATATCTATTCGAGCAGCAACCACTGCTGTATCCCTTCGTTTTGACCTTGCTCCCCCGACTTCAATGTCGGCGCGGAGCTGCTTCCATTCCAAATCCTCACGTACCATCGCTACTGCCCCGATGGTCCTCTGATCACATGAGAAGTTTCCTTGAGTGCGATGGTAACCTTGCTCGCCATCCTCCGAGGTCAACTTACGCTTCTTTCTCTGCGTATCCTAACATATTCGAACAGCTCGCGAGGTAGCTCCGCAATACTCCACTCCTTGATCGTATAAAATTGGCTCTCGATGTGGGATTGGCCTACCATCTGAAACTTGGCCATGCTCGATGCGCCCGAGGATAATGTTGTAAGGAGATTTCAAGTCGATTACCATGAAGGTAATCTTTTCAGCCCGGGTTCTGAGTCCCTCCCCGATAAATACCTCCAGCTCGACAATACCCTTAACCGGGACCTTATGGTTTGTAAAACCCTCTAAAGCTGACATATGGCTTCAAGCGATCATCACTTAACTCCAAACCACGGAAACAAAGTAATACATCACATCAGGCATGCTTCAGGTATCCACGAGATTACGTGCACAACCCAGCCATCAACCAACGGCGAGACAATCGCGATTGCTCAGCAACATTACTCGCCAACTCATTTGCGAGTAAAGCGTATAACTTTGTTCTCCATCCTGCAGTTGTTGGTCGATCCACCACTTTTGACAAGGAGTAGATTTGCTTGCCAAGCTGTGTCGGAGTGAGCTCCTCATCCATTATAACATTGATTACCCCCCTGATCGGTGGGGCTTCTCGCCTAGGAGCATTCCCTCTATTGCCTGCATCTCGTTTGAAGCGATCTAACCGTCCCTCGTTGATCAA
The DNA here is from genome assembly GCA_013146195.2 of Codonopsis lanceolata. Taxonomy (NCBI): domain Eukaryota; kingdom Viridiplantae; phylum Streptophyta; class Magnoliopsida; order Asterales; family Campanulaceae; genus Codonopsis; species Codonopsis lanceolata. Next base: position 19,035 of record JABEVN020002017.1, on the reverse strand, counting down.
CTTCTGAATGGCCTTTTTCAATGGCCAGCATTCTTCTGTGGTATGCCCATAATCATCGTGATAGGCACACCTCTTCGTCTGATCCCTCTCACCGGCCCGGTATTTGGATTCATTCGAGGAGGATTAGGAAGCTCGTTCCTTATCTCGTACATAATGTCCTCGCGCAACGTGTTGAGTGGGGTCAAGTTTGATTCACGGAGAAACTCCTTCGGTCGATCATACCGAGACTTGCTTTTATTGTAGCCTCCACTTCCAGCCTGACCGCTTCCCTTAGTATTTCCCCCAGCTTCGCCGCTCTCCTTTTTCTTTTCCTTCTTCGCTGTCTCCCCAGCGCACCATTTTTGTGCTCGCATGAGGCATCTGCGTCTTTGGTTGACGATACTTAACTCGATCGCAAACCACCTTCACCTTCTAGCAATCAGCCAAGCAAATGTAACCTCTTGCTCGGTCGGACCGGGGACTTGCTCGAGAACCTTGGTAAACCTCTCAAGGTAACTCATGGTTGACTCATAATGCGCCTTGCTTGACCTTGGACAAATCAGCCCTTGTTTTTGCTAATGAGCAAGCCGTCCCAAAATCGGCTAAGAACTTTGCTCACAAATACGCCCTTGATGTTGATTGGCGTCGTGGCAAGCTCCCATCAAGCAGAGCTTTTCCTTGCAAGGCACCAACAAAGGCCCTAATCTTCAACGCCCCATCTGAAGTTACTAAGCCAATTTGGGACTCCAAAGACATCAACCAATCCCTGGCCTTGGTCTTGCCCGTGTACTCTTTAATGTTGGGAAAAATCAACCCCTGTGCTGGCGGAGCATTCTCGATCTAGGGTGCCAATGGGCTAGCAGATGTACCCAAAAAATTCCCATCGAGAGCCTTGCCTTGTTCCCAAGCCTCCATCCGGCGCTTTAACTCCTCGAAATCTTGCATGTTAATGGTTGCAGGCAAACCACCCCCATTGAGGTCGAGCGGAGGAGGGGCTGTGGGGGTCCCATGCCGCGGCGGCTTGCGGGCCCCCGACTGCGCCCTGTCCACGAGGTGCCCCGGCCGAGGCTTGTGCAAAGTGCGGTGGCCCGATGTGACCGTCTAGGAGAGGGGTCTACGCCTCGAACATAAGAACCCCGGTGATCGTGGCGGCGACTATAAGCACGAGATCGCCGCGGTGAAGGTGAACGGAATCTGCGAGCATGTGACCTTTGAGGTGAAGGCGAACGTCGGCGGCGACGTGACTGAGCCGAATCCTCGCCAATTCACGGTCCCAACCTTGAATGAACACTGGGAACAACCTTATGACTGGCCTTGCTTCCTTCCGGTTGCTCGCGCTGTTTAGAACCTTGTGCTTGTGGTTGAGAATAGACAATCAAAGGATTCACTTAGGGTTACCACAATGCGAGAAACCCCGCCACTTGGCTTGGAGGTCAAAGCCGTAACGGATCAACCTCGATAGGCAATGGGGCTTGCCCATGTCAGTAGGTTGAGTTGATGCATCGACCCAAGTAGATGGCTCTTTGACGTAAAGCCTCCTCACGAAACTCATGGGCTAAAGCGGCCGGGCTTACGGCCAATGATTCAACCCCACGCCTTTGATTTAACTGGTGGCGCGCATCATGGGGTGGAGGGACATTATTTCAGCCGGCGATTGAGGCTAGGATTACAGTGTACTCCCTCTCTCACCTACCACCATTAACTCCGTTCTCCGCCATGGATAAAAACTCGAAAAACAGAGAGTTTCTAACTAAACCGTAATGCCGTAAAAATCAGATTCCCGGCAATGGAACCAACTGATGTGTCCAAGATAATCTGGACCCACTGGATAAGCCCAATCCAAACACCTGGCTTTCAACGTGTTCTTGAATCCTCACAGCCCAACTCTGCAATGCCAATAAACAAATGTAAGCCGGGCGAGGCACTCCTGCAAAGGCCCTCCGGCGTGTGAATCAGTACACAAGTAAGCAATTGAGTAATTAATTTGACAGAGTTTTGGCTAGAGAATCAGATTGCGCATACCTCTCTCCAAATTTTGCCAAGCTTTTATATGTGCCGGGGGCATAACTGCCCATAATCATGAATAACTGCCCATGATTAGCATTAACCACCCATGATTAGCATTAACCGCCCATGATTGGCATTAACTGCCCATGACTGGCATTAACTCCCTTACAAACGGTCATTGCTTCTGGTCAGGATTCTTGCTCGGGTGTAACCACCCTCAACTGTTACCTTGATCTTTACCGGACATGAATGTCTTCAACTGTTAGTAGCTTTTACTGACGAAGACGGGCATTGATGCTCATTTATCAATTTTGCTCGTTTAGCCGAGCCCCCGTCTCATAAGTAGCTAGCCCGCCCATGACAGGTTTCGCCCAGTTGCTCGCATAAAACCTCTGCTCGCTTGCTCGGAGTATATACTCGCCTGACACCTGTCTCATAGCTTGGGCCTATTGGGCCAGGCAGCTCACTTCATTTTTTTAAAAGAATTTTACACTTCCACATGTCACTTTCTATGAATTGTAAAAAAAAAATTCTTTTTTTTTTCTACCAAAATTGATTAGTTTACGATACAAATAAGAAGTAACTGATAAAAGTTTACAATTAGTTTAGGTTAAATTAGTTTACAATACAAATAAAAAGTTACTGATAAAAGTGAACAATTAATTTAGGATACATTTTAATCATATTATCAAGTTGTTAACCCATTTTTTTCTCTCTTTTTTTATACGTACTTTCTCTGTCTCTCTCTTTTCTCTTCTAATTTAGTTTAGGATAATCTATTAACTGTAACTAAAACATCTATCTATCTATAACTATTACTAAAACAAAAGCCGCTGCTGCCACGTGGCGCGTGGCGACTTTATGTAAAAAACTAAAAGTTTTAAAGAGATTTTGTGCTATCACGTATCATCTTTGAAATGGTAAAAAAAATTTCTATTTTCAAAATCGGTTAGTTTAAGATAAAAAAAAATTCTAAATCTAATTAGATATGATAAAATTCATAAAACTAATTTGATAAGATAAAATATATTTAGGATATCGTTTTACGAGCAAATTCATGATAGAGATTTAGGATTTTGGTTTTTTTTTTCTTCCAAATATCGCTTAATTAAACTAGATTTTATCCTATATAATTTCTACAAGTTTAATTTGACTAAAACTCTTCTATTTCCACCTCTTTTTATTTTCATAAATTTTAATTTATACAAATTATCCACGGGATAGTTCTATATTATTTGTTCTTCTACTAATCTATATTTATTAATTATTAATTAATAATATATTAATTATCTATCTATTAACTATTACTAAAACAGAAGCCGCTGTTGCCACATAACAACTTTTTGTAAAATCCTAAAAACTTTGAAAGAATTTTGTGCTGCCACGTGTCACCTCTATGAAATGGTAAAAATAAATTAATTTTCAATAATTAGTTAGTTTAAATCTAAATTTTATCCTATTTTGATTTCAATTTCATTGCCCTACTTTGGCTAGAAGTATATGAGTCAATGGACTCTACTTTTCTACGAAGTATTTTCTTCCGCATTCTTTCTTCTCTCTCTTGATTTGCTACCCAATCCATTCCTTCGTAACTCTCTCTCTCTCTCTCTCACGGACACACACACACCATATATAATACAAATGGCCATGGACGAAAGGGTGGGGAAAGAAGTAGGTATGGCTTGGACTCGTCGGAGGTTTCCCATCTCGGCTACCCTTGCGACTCCTTCCTTCCTTTTACTCTTTCACATTAAACAAAGGTAATTTCTGTGATTTCATTTTCAGATTGTGCATGATTCGTCTCATTCAATTTGAATTCAAGCCGCTTTAGTTTCTATAAACCTGATCACGTAACAAATTGGAGAAATTTCATTGATGTGAATTGCAAATTGCAGGACTTCTCATTGTCATGAATTGTCTTGAAAACCCTTTCTCATCTCTTTCACATTAAACCGAGGTAATCTTTAACCTTCTATTAATTCCCTCTTTCTTTGTGACTGAATATAATTATGCTCGAGGGATATGGTTTTGTTTGATACTTCTATTTCTTAATTTTTAAATACTCCGTTTAAAAATTGAAAAATGTTATCACACGTAAATAGAATACATGATGGATGTTGAATTGTATGACGGATGAATTGAAAACCACAATGACTTTCGTGAGCTCCGCGGCTGCTATTTGGAAGGGAATTAAAGAGAGATTCTCTTGTATAGATGGACACCGCGTGTTCCAGATTCAGAAGGATCTTCACTCCATATCCCAAGGTAATTCTTCTATTAAACTTTATCATCATAAATGGAAGTCTATGTGGGACGAATACATTGCTAAAGAACCAAAACCTACTTGCACTTGTAGAGCTATGAACATTTTGGAAAAAAAAAAGGAGGTAGATTGGATCGCGTTTGATAGATTAAAAAAAAAAAATCATATATGTTGTATAAAGATACCCATTTAAATAGCTCAAAATCATAAGTCATATGTCTTTTGGAAACCATGCATAAGTTCATTATGCCTTTCCTCTTTCCTCTTGCACCAGTAGACTAATACTAATACTTTACTTTGTTCATCAGTATGATGAATTAGGTAATGGAAAAAAGTAACTTATTATTATTTTTTTAGTTCTTTCTCATTTTCTGATACCATGAGAAGTTTGATTTCCTTCTCGGTCCCCGATTGACGACCATGCCCGAGAAATGGGGAGCTATTGAAAGAACTCGACATGAGCTGACCCAGGGCCCACCACTACAGAGCTAACCGGAGAACGGACCCACTGAAAGAACTCGGCACAAGCCAACCCAAGGCCCACCACTACTGAGCTAAACATTACCGGGGTCGAAGGCTATGATTCCACCTCGGCAAATACTCTAACAGCTCGCCCCAACGCCGAGCTTATCACTATAAGGTCATTGAACTGTAGCTCTGTCCCAAAGCCTGATCATACGACAAAAGTATTGTCGCACTCAGTCAATAAATCCTCTGATAGACATCCCGTCTCTTCACATCATTCACCTAATTCAGCGTCAGAACAATGATGAAAGGCCGCCCCGCTCCACCAATGAGAAACCGCCACCTCCCGACCAATATCAACAGCGCAACAGCCTGATAGGGTATATAAGGGCCTCTAAGAGTTATGAAAAGGGGACGGGCATTTTTCTTGAGCATGCACCCAAATTCAAGAGCTTTCAAAGTTTATCCCCCACAAAACCTCACCAAAAACCCTATATAGACACAACTTTAAGAATCATCATCATAAACAATCTCAAATCCCAAATACTTCTCCATGCTCTTTAATCTCAAATTTCTTGTTTAAGATTAGTCAGTAATCGTTGTTATAATCATCATTACTTAGGTGTTAGAGAGGGTTTGTTAATGTTTGAAAGGATCACACGCCAGATATCATCATTATATTTGCTGCCTACGTGGACATAAGACAAGATCATCACATTTCTTGCATGATCAATTATAATAAATTTTCCTTTATAGTGTCACTTTTAACATTAAAGTGTCACTTTTGTGTTTTCAATGTGTCACGTTTGGCCTTAAATGTGTTATTTAGGATTTCGTCAAAGTCCGTTAGGATCCGTCAAGTATCCCAAGGTAATTGATGCTAACGGATGGTTAAGGGAGCTGACAAAGGATTAAACTGTAAGGCCTAGGAAAGATAATAATTTCGACGGCAAACATTGAAAGTGTAGGGGCACCGGAGCAAATAGAGGAACTTATCATTAATGAGCATTATAATAAATTTCCCTTTATAGTGTCACTTTTAACATTAAAATGTGTCACTTTTGTGTTTTCAATGTGTCACATTTGGCTTTAAATGTGTCATTTAGCATTTCGTCAAAGTTCGTTAAGATCCGTCAAGTATCCCAAGGCAATTGATGCTAACGGATGGTTAACGGAGTTGACAAAAGATTAAACTGCAAGGCGTGAGAAAGATAAGAATTTCGGCGGCAAATATTGAAAATGCAGGGGAACCGAAGCAAATAGAAGAGCTTCTCATTAATGAGCATTAAAAACTAAATAACATAGATGGGGCGTTTCAAACCAACAAGCCCCTTGGACTAAACCTTTAATCATCACATCTGACCAATTCAACTAACCTATTATTGTGATTTTTATTAACATGTTTAGTTATTAACCCGTGAATTCCTAAATAAGGCTCCGTCTTATGGATTTAGGATCCGTAAGACCGTCATACACAAGTCTTTGCCATGTATAATCATCAAAATATTGTACAATTTTGTTTTTGAACATACTCTTGAATAAATTTACCATCCAATTTATTTATTTTTTTTAGTTGAAATTCATGATTTGTAATTTAACATTATACACCCTCCGTCCCTAAATTATTGTCCTCATTTCATTTTTCGTCCGTCCCAAAATAATTATCCAGTTTGAAACTTACCTTTTTAGAACATCACTTTTACCACTTTACCCTTACTTTTTCACACTACTTTAATTATGGGCCACATACACAAGGGTTTTAAAGGAAACTACACATTAAGCCAATATAAATAATCAAGTCAATTGATTTTTCTTAAACTGTGCGCTGGGTCAACCAATACGATTATTTAGGGACGGAGGGAGTAGTAATTAATGCCACCTCTATGTATAGTCTATTTTGTCATTTTGTTTTTTTCATTCATGCTTGCAAGCGAAAGAAGCTAAAAATGAAATTATCCCTTGTACTTGTTTCAATTCTATTTTCTAATTTTAGGATATAAAATCATAATTTTCTAGTGCATGAATAAATGTAATTTTTTTGGAAAGAAGAAAAAAGGAAAAAACAAAATTACAAAGGGAGACAAAGTAATTGGTGATGGTCTATATTTTAAATAAGGTGAAATAGGAGGGCAATTTTGTCCAAACATTGATTATCTTGATTAAATTTTTATGTGTAGTAAATAAGCAAATATTTTAGTGAAAAAGTTACTGCCTTAACGGTGGTTCTATAAAAATGGTTATCTATAAGACTATACTCAATAGAGGCACATTTCGAACCCCTTTCAACATTTTCAATCAAAACCTTCCATGCATATAGAACAGTGGGAACATAAATTTACAATAAACGTACCTTCTTAACATTCTATTAGCCACCAAATTACATAATCAAACCAAATCTAGATTGTTCGAGGATTTTTTTTCCAACGTTTGTGTTTATTTTGGAATTTGCATTGTTGTATTTATATTAATTTACTTTTAATAGATTATTTTCTAATGTTTGGTGTTAATCCAAAATAAAAATATTTTTTTTATTGTTAATTTTGGTTAAGTTTAGTAACAGAATTTATATAAACCACAAAATCGAACCGAACGAAACGAAACGAAACGAAACAGAGTTGTTCGGTTCGGTTCAGTTCGAAACCTTATTCGATTCTGTTGTATTTGAAAATTTTGGAACCAATAGAGGGGTAGTTTGGTTGTGGTTTTCGCCTAACTAAACAAAACCAAACCATGCACATCTCTATTGAATGTGCAGGGGTAATTGGAAGAAGACATAAAAATTAGGAAAGACGGTTTACGATATTTTATGTAAGACGGATTACCCTGACCCGACCTAATGTGTGTTAGTAGGTTATGTTGTGAGAAACTAAGCCTTTGTCATACAATCTAAGATCCGTAAGATGATTTTATAGTAGACTTATTCGGAAGAATTGAAAAAATACGGAAGAATTTTTTGTTCTCGACACTATTTTAATTTTTCATTCACAAAGTGGACTCTTTGATATGTGTTATACACTAGGGGTCGCTTGGTTGGTAAACGAATTAAGACTAATTAATACTGAGAAAATAAATTATTTTATCCATGGAAGTCTATGCTAATGCATGGTTTGATGGAAGCTTTATCCTTGGAAGCCAATACTAAGAGCATGGTTAACAATACACCAAATCGAACACAATTCATTAAAAACTTGTAATAAAATAATCTCTTTGATATTCATTTGATTTAAAACCAAAAAACTCTTCCAATAGTGACACAAACTTCAACATTTTTAAATACTTCATCATCTTTATCTTGAAAATTGGTTTGGTGTCAAAGTGAAGCAAACCAAGTCTCTATTTATATATAAAAATGTGTACTCTATTTTTATGAAAAAATAAAAAAATTAAAACATTTTTTGAATGGGTAGATCTTCTGTAAAACTGTCTTATAGATCTTAATTCGTAAGACGAAGCCTCACCCTCTCACAATTTAACCCATCAACACACAATGTGTCAAATAAAAAAGATCCGTCTTACCAAAAATATTCATAAAACCGTCATACTAAGTTTTTGCCTTTTTAAATTGTTAAAACGTAAAAAAAGAGATAAAAGTCCAAAAATGGTTGTATAGCTTAGTTTGGATTTATATCTTAAATTGATACAAATTAAAACTAAATTTGATTTGATTTGATTTTTTTGATGATTCATTGGTCAAAGCTAAAGATTCCTTCTCGATTTATTTAGAACCACCGTTAACCGCCTAAGTGGATTGAACGGACCCCACATTACTTCTTCAGTGCAAAAAAAGGAAAATAACCAAACACATAGTCTAACTTTCTAGTTTCTAAGATAGTCTACATTTCTTAAAAATAATTGGTTAAAACTTGTGTTAGAAGATATTACGGAATTTTTTTTGTAAAACGGATATTCTTTATCCAATTAATTTATGTTGGTGGGTTAAGTGCTTGTTTGGTAGAGCCTTTTGGTTAAAACGCTGGTAAAAAACGTAGCGTTTTCTCTTTAAAAGTATTTCAATGCAGCGTTTTAAAACGCAGCGTTTTAAAAACGTGGAGCGTTTTAAAACGCTCCAATTTGTAGCGTTTTAAAAATATGCTACGTTTTCAACTAGTTTGTTTATGAAAAATAGCATTTTGAAATAATTTTTCAAACGCGTTTATAAAAATAAAAATGCGTTTTGAAAAAGCTGCGTTTTCAAAACGCTGCACCAAACGAGCCCTAAGTTGTGAGTACGGCTCAGTCTAACAAATTAAGAATTTAAGATCTATAAAAAGGTATTACAGGACACCTACTCAAAATAATAAAATAATAAAATAATTAAATAGCAATTTACTGGAACTTTCTACAATAGTTGCATTTCTTCTAAATAGTTAAATATTTATATAGCAATTTGAAGAACACACAAACATGTACATAAAATTAAAAGCTCAAAAGTTTTGACTCGTTAATTTGAGTTTTTTTTTTAATTTTATTTGGGGGAGGGGGGGACGGAGGGAATAATTAAAAATGTTGGAATTGGATAGATTTGGGTATTATACCATCCATTAGACATGCACAAAAGGTCAACGGTTCAAATCGTGAACTGAACTGCCAAAGAATCGAATCGTGTAGAATCGGACCTTCAATTGAACTGGAACCAGAGGTTCACCGGTTCAGTTAATGTTCGACTAAACCTTTTCTTCATGAACCGAAATCGTGAATTGGTTCCAACTGTAAAATTTTTAAAAAAATCGTGAAATGATTCTTTTTCGAAACTTGGAAGGGTCAGGATCAATCAACTTGAATGAGGTTAGACCTTCAAACTTTGACATGATAAATTTTCAACCCTAATTTTCCTCTATATATATATATATATATATATATATATATATATATATATATATATATATATATATATGAACGCCTTCAACGGTGACATAATAAAGAACAACCACTATCATTTATGTCATTTCTGCCGCATAACGAACTCCGTGACACTAGGGGTGTCTCCCACCACCATTAGATTCGATAATTACAACCTAAAACTCGTTAACCCACTTGACTGAATTTGAAAATTATCGAACTCAACCCGTTTCGTCCCCAAAAAATTAACGGGTTGGATCGGTGTCAGGGTAAAGCGAGTCAGGTCTGTTATCCCATTTTGACCCAATAGGTTTTACTCTATAAATATATGGGTTTTTAAGAAAAAAAAACCAATGCAAGATGAGGTGATCCGTTATAACCCGACTCGATTTAACCTGAATCATTTCGACAAGTTTCATATTCGGGTTCGAATGACTTTCGACATGTTGCGAATTGGATATAATATATTATTATGGAAGTTGTAATGTATTAACTTTTTTGAAAAATAATATAACTTTGTGAAATGAAATAAAAATATTTGTCAAAAATAATTAGCTTTTGTTTTATTTTCATAATAAAAACACAATTTATTAAAAATTAGTAATAAAATAATCTTTTTGATACTTATTTGATTCGAAACCAAAAAACTCTTCCTACAGTGACACAAACTCTAATATTTTTAAATACTCCGCCAGCTTTATCTTGAAAATTGGTTTGGTGTCCAAGTGAAGCAAACAAAGTCTCTATTTATATATAAAAATATGTACTCTATTTTTATGAAAATAGAGTTCTCTCATAATTTAACATACTAACACAAAGTGAGTCGGATAAAGATGATCTGTCATACAAAAATTATTCATAAACCGTTTTACCCAAGTTTTAACCTTTTAAAATTGTTAAAATGTCAAAAAAGAGATTAAAAAAATAGTTATATGATTTAGTTTGGATTTGTATAATAAATTGATACAAATTAAAACTAGATTTGATTTGCTTTGATTTTTGATGATTCATTATCCAAAGCTAAGATTCCTTTTGATTTAGTTAGAACTAACATTAACCGCCTAAGTGGATTGAACGGACCCCACATTTACTTCACATATACTTCTTCTTCGCAAAAAAGGTGAAAAAACAAACTAATAGTCTAACTTTCTAGTTTCTACAAGAGTCTCTGTTTCTTAAAAATAATTCGTAAAAACTTCTTTTAAAAAGGTCATACGAATTTTTTTTATAAAATGCATTTCTCTTTACCCGATTTATTTATATAGGTGAGTTAAGTTGTGAGAGAATACGACTCTGTCTAACGAATTAAGATATATAAAACGGTATTAAACGAGATCTACTCAAAATAATCAAATATCTATATTACAATAGGACTCATTCTCATACATGTCCAATTGATTAAAACTATTTAGAGGTTAAAATTAAATTATCTTGAAAAAATTAATGGTTGAGATTTACTCTCACATTCACATGTGTGAGATTAAATTATCTTAAAAAATTAATGATTCGAATCGTGAACTGAACCGCCAAAGAATCGAATCGTGTAGAATCAGACCTTCAACCGAACCGGAACCAGAGGTTCCGGTTCAGTTAATGTTCGACTAAATCTTTTTTTCATGAACCGAAACCGTGAACCGGTTCCAACTGTAATTTTTTTTAAGAAAGCGGTCAGAATTCAAATGGACGGCCCAGATTGATCGGAATGGACGGACATGATGATCCTGGGTGAAGAACGGTTTTAATTAAGATAATTTTTTTAGAAAAATCAAAAAAATGTAAAAAAAAATAAAAATAATTTTTGTAACAGTAGAACGGTGTAACCGTAAATACGGTTCACGGTTCAGAGCTCAACCGTAAAGGTTCACGGCTCGAATCCGGTTCGCCAGAACGTCCTCCAAGAACCGCCAGTTCTGGAACCGGAACCAAATGGGTATGTCTACCATCCATAGATCTTAACTGCTAGCATTTATAAAACAAATACTAACATATCAACTTTGAAATATACTTAAGTAGTATTGAACAAACAAAATTTTATAACAAAATTGCTTTGCGATCTACAAAAAAGAGTTTAGGTCTTTAGACAACAATAGAACCCTATCTGATTAACATTATCCAAAGAAGATGGAGAAGCTGAACCGGAGGAAGACGTTTTTGTTGCTCCACCACTACTTGTACTTGTACCTTGGCTTCCTCCGGTCGTTGTACTCTTGCCACCATCGACGTGTTCGGGGAGCTTAACCATAGCAAGCCCCAACTTTCCGTCCACACGAAATGACCATATTTGAATTATGACATTTTTGGCAAGTCCATTGCTCGTAACGACGTCATACCAAGGTTTATTCAGCACATACTGTCCACTCACCTTCCCGCTTTCCTTATGCAGATTCCATTGCCTCAAGGTAATAGTAGTCTCTTCAAGGTTCGGTGGTAGAAGTACAACGTTAATAAAAGGTTTTGGTGTTTTGGTGCCAATGCCACTCTGAAGATGCTTCTTCTCACTCTCCTCCAAGAAATCAGCTGCTGCTCGGATGGAAATAAATAGTCGGTTCTCATCCTTGGAACAATCTGTATTACTCAATGCCTTTTGAATCACCAATCTTATGTCCGTACCACCCATCTCCAATATTCTTTTCACGAACTCCATTGGCAAGTCCGGAGGAGGATATGAAACCTCCACCTTCATGCTATTCTTACCACCCTTTTTACTAGTACACCTTCCCGTCGTCTTCTTCTTCTTCTTACCATCGTATTCATCCCATTCTTCTTCACCGTCAGATAAGTAGTAGTCTTTCTGCCCATTTTCTTCTTGATCATTATACATAATAGACTTTTTTAGAAGCCTCTCCCTCCTGACTACTTCTTCCCTTGACATACCCTCGGGGTACTCAACCTTTAATATGGACTGTTTGAATAATACCTTGTCACTTTCCATCTGCATCCTTTTTTCAAGCTTTGATTTATCAAGTGTTGACGCAGTCTGACTTTTCCAGATTAAGAAGCTGTTGTTGTAGTCTGCTTCATCCGTAGCTTTTTTCGTTCCAAACAATCCTCCTGATTCCCTGGCCTTCTTCTGGATTCCAATATTATCATTCTTGAAAGCATTTACAACTGCAAGAGGGTCATCATCATTCACACCAGTACTGCTACGGGGATGGTTTTTGGAGAAATTAAATTCTTCAACTATGGACGTTGTGACTATTTTCTTCGAGGAAGAGTGGTAACTTAATTCATTCATCGACGTCTTTCTCTTCACTCCTCGGTTTGAGTTTTGTAAGTAATAACCACCACCACCATCATCATCATTGGTGGCCTTAGAAGTGAATTCATTCAATTTTTCTTCCTCAAAACGAAGGCATAGATACTCTGCAACTGCTACCAATACATCCCAATCCGTGTGGTTAGACTTCTTTGGATCGAGCTTTATATTATCCACCACATCTTCCACCTTCGGTTTTCTTGTATTGTTCATGGCTGCTCTTTCAGATATAGTATTACTGCACAGAACAGAAGAAAACTTAATTTCCCGCAAAATTTATGAAGTCTGCTGGAATCAAAGAAGCAAGAACTCTAATAAGAAAGGCATATGCTCATGTTCATGATTAATAAATCAGAGAAGGTAAAGGGATTGTGGACAGAGAAGGAAAAGGAACTGTGGAGCAATTAATAATCGTTACAAATTAAGGACTTGCCAAATCAGTGATTCTCTGTGTTTGATAAAGATTCCTAAATTAAAATGTTGGTGTTTGGGATAATGTTCTAGAACAGGAGAAAACACTTTGGTTTCGAATGAAGTCCCATGCTCAGTGAATTGTGGAGGGAATTGGAACGATTGTAAGACGATGGAGGAACATAATTCATTGCTTGAAAATTGATCAACGAGGCTGAGGAACTCAAGAAAATGGGTGTTTCGTTCATCCAACCATGGACTTAACCAATTTTCGAGCCAATCAGTTTGTTTAATGTTGCTTACGAAACCATTGCAAAAGTGAGAGAGAGAGAGAATGTTCATAGGCAAAGTCTTGAGTTGATCAAATTAACTATTGGGTTCGTAGTTTTGCTCTGATACTAATATCAAAACCAATCAAGAAATAAACAAACATTACGGAAACACAAATCTTAATACATTAAAGAGGATGAATCAAACACTTTATTTAAAAACTCACCTAATCAGAAAGTCCGGCCACCGTACACCAATGTATTTACTCCTTCGCCTTCACCTTCACCTTCGGCCAGCTTACAGATTAATCCTTTTTGGGTGACATTAAGGATGTCAAGCAATGTATTTATAATAGTCTTTATAATTCCAAGTCCTATTAGGAAATCCTTTTTAATCTCAACTTATGAAACTTATTCCTAAAATAATTAGGAAAAAAAATAGTAATTCACTTTTAAATTATAAATCACAAAAAAAAAAATCTTATACAATTAATGATTCTTTGTTGTTGTAGACGTTTAAAACCAATTAGAGCATACACCGTCATTATTTTATTATTTTTTTTTAGAAATTCATAAATATGTACGAAATTTACATTACCGATTTGGTAACTTCTTAGCTTGAAATAATAATTGTTCAAGACCGTTAAATAATAATTGTTCAAGACTGTTAATTCTAGTTACTTGTCCGATAAGTTGAATAGTTGACCACTAGTAGTACTCATGTGCATGATCATGATAAAAAAAATTTCAAAACCTTTTTTTTTCAAAAAATAGCAACAAAACAAGTATGGTGGGAAAAAAGGGAGGGGGAGGGGGGGGGGGAGAGGGTAAACAATGCAATTAGACTTGGCAATTAGGTGGATTGGGTTGAATTTGGTTGGAATGAGTAATTGGTTGAAATATGTCGAAACCCATTAGAATCCAAATGTTAAACATGTTGAAATGAGTTGGGTCGGAATGAGTCGGGTTGAAATGAATAACGAGTTAAAGCATGTCGACCCGTCTTAACCAAAAATTTTCCCCCAAAAAACATCAATTTATAGCATAAAAATTAAAGGCACGTGTCGAAATGGGTAACGGGGCCGACCCACTTTAACCTCGACCCGACCCATTAATATTATTGGGTCGAAACGGGTTACCCGCTTCAACCCAAAAATATTAATGGGTTGAGTTGGGTTGGAAAATTAGTGGATTGAGTTGGATGAGTTAATGGGTAATGAGTTACAATTAACAGACTTAAATGCAATCCATGGTAGTGGTGATAAGAAGAGGATGAAGTGATAACTGATGAGAGAGGTATATCAAGATTAGGGGTGTAAGTGATTCGGTTTATGCCAAAACCACAAACTGAATCGCCTCCTATTGGTTTCAAAAATATCAAATCGAACCGAACCGAGTAAGACTTGGAACCGAACCGAACCACTAAGTTTTGTTTGGTTTGGTTCGGTTTTGTGGTTTATATAAATTATGTTTAATAAAATTAACCAACATTAAAAATAGCAATAAAAATAAGATTTTAATTTGGAATAAACATCAAAATTAGGAAATAACCTACTACCAACAAATTATCATAAATAAAACAATACAAATTCTAAAATAAACACAAACAATGGAAGAAATAACAGTTCTCAAATAATCAAGATTTTGTTTGGTTTAGTATATATATATATATATATATATAAGAATAAATCAAAGGTTCAAAATAGTTAGTAAATGTAATATAATATATATTATATAATAAATAAATAAAAAATATAGGATTGTTTGGTTCGATTCGGTTTGGTTTGGTTAGATACCAAAAACCGTGAACCGAACCGTGTGGTTTTCCAATTTTTGAAACCGAAACCGAACCGTCTTCGACCAAAACCGAACCAAATAGACTGGTTTGGTTTGGTTCGGTTCTGTGGTTCGGTGGTTCCAATTTACACCCCTAATCCAAATGTACAAAGAATGGTAAAACATCAAAAGAGTTATGATAAACTGTTTTTATTTATTGGAAAGAACGTTGTCATTATAATTTTTTTTTAGGAAAAAACGTGGTATGAAGATAGTGTGGTTTTTGTTTTATTTATAGTTATAGATTACATGTAGGCTTAATGACTTAGACGACACCGCAGAGGGGAGTACTTTAGCTTATCCTCGTATTATACAAGCGCACACACTTACATATATGTAAATTTATGTGTCTCTTTGATTTGACTTTTTGAGAGTGCTTATGAATTATTATGACTTACGACTTCTCATAGTTTATTTTTTAAGTGCTTTATTTGAGTTATAAGATATAAGTCACAAGTCATTAGTCTTCTATACGTAGAAACCATTTAAAACACATGCAAAGTTTACCAGCCAAATAACACAAACTTAAGACATCTCATAAACATTTTGAAACACTTAAATCAAACAACACCATCTTATTAGCTTATCAGTTGTAAATCATCAGCTATAGATCATCGGTCATAAGTCATTAGTTCTCATGCTACAAAGAGATAGAAGAGAGAGAGGGAGGGAGACTGTGATGACCCCAACCCAGATTCCAATGCAAAATCGCAAGTTGGACCGTCAAAATATACAAGAGACAAGCGTGCGCAAGTAGGAATATAAAATTTCACATGACGCAACATTACATACCATTAACAACTCGGCTACACTTGGCCGGAATAATACATAAAGTAAACAAGTCTTCTGCGACGTTATAGCCGAAACCCAACAACTACTCCTACAATTATAACGCATGCAATATAATAACCTCAACAGCCATAACATGTCGAAGACAACAACAACAATTATACTTTAAAAGAGTAAAAAGCGAAATAAGCTGTAGTGAACCAGAATATTTAAACAAGTTTGACATGGAAGTCGGCATACAAAAGATTATAAGTCTAGCATAATCAAGAGTTGTATAACAACACAAAAATCCAAGTCAAGTCTAGGTGACTTGCTTCCCATCGTCCTTACCAAAATAAAAGACTAACTATACAAAGTCTCAAAAGAACAACCTCCAAGCTCACTAGATATCTAGTTCAGGCACGGCAAATCTAGCGAGGATCTCCTCCTTGGCTCGGATCTAAGGAAAACAAAACAAATAAATAGGGTAAGTCAAAAAGACTTAGTAAGCTACTAAAAATGCATGTTCATGTCATAGCATAACATTTATCATAAATATGGAACATGATCACCATATAGCACTTAGGACATTATTCACATACGGGCGAGTAATAAATCATACAAGTAGGACATGATATAGACCCGACCGTTACGTAGCTCCTGCAATAAACTGTGTTAACTGGTTCGTGCCATCGATGTTTTGGGAATGCATCGACTTGTATCAAGAACCGCCTCGATTTAAATAGCAAGCCAATATGACACGTATTGATACGGCAAAGGGGCTATTTCCCCACAGTGGTCCACAGTGAAGGTGTGTGTGATGTCCCAGGTGCAGCGACCCATAGCAAACACGAATCTCACAATTTGTGAAGGGGATGCATCGTCCCACCTGTAGACACCCCAAATTCGTACCCCTATTTTATATTGTCCAATAAATATTGTAAAATGGACTACTAATTATCTCTTGTATATTTCAGGAACAAAGGTACGAAAAGATAAATAAAACAAAAATCAAAAAGAAAACAAAACAAAAAAAAGAAAGAAAAGAAACAAAAAAAAGAAACAAAAAACAAAAGAAACAAAAAAAGAAAGAAAATCGAAAAGCAAAAGAAAAACGAAAAAGGCAAAAGAAAAACAAAAAGAAAAAGAAAAAGAATGGAAAAGTGAGCCGCCGCCTCCCTTCCCTTTACTTAACCACTAATCTACCCTATATATATATATATATTATACCCCTCATTCTCGCAAGGCCTCCCGACTAACTCTCTCTCATTTCCTCATTCTCTCAATTTCTCCCAACAAATTCCCCACTCCCGCTCTCTCTCACTCCCACTCCAATGACCCCTCCCAAATTCTACCATTCACCCATAAAATACTCCTCTCTCTCACACACACTCACATATATATACTCCCTCTCTCACCCGCACACACACACACAAATATATAAAACGCACGCACTAAAAATACACATAAACATCGCCGCCATATTACTCGCCTGAGTAACGAGCTAAAAAAGCCAAAACTTAAGTCTAGGTTCCGCCCCAATAAAAGGCCAAACCAACCCAAATAAAGCCGTCACACTCGCCCGAGTTGACAAGCCCCACCCCACCCAAATCCAGCTCAAAATCCAGCTCAAATTCCAGCTCAAATCCAATCCGTTCAGCTCCAAATTCGGCTCAATCAAATCAAAAAGACTCCTCTCCCAGAGGACGAGCGAGAGCACACCACCGCTCTAAAAGGTAATACCTTTAAGGGCGATTTTTATTTATTTCATTTGTATTTTTTCCTTTTATTTATTTTCAAAAGTTTATTTTAAATCCGCACAATGTAGCCAATATAAGCCGCCGTTGTTGTCCTGATTAGATTAGAAAATATTTTGTAAAAGAGCCATTATTATGGCCAAATATTCTTAAATGTGTTTGTAATTATTGGAAGGAGACGGCCATGAGTCCAGAATAATGTAGCCACGAATGTATCTCTGCTTAATTTTCCTTGTCAAAATAAGACCTTATTTATTTGCTAGATTAATATAACAATGAGCATATTTCACCAAAAACGCTTTGAGACCGAAGGGCGAGTTGGGTGCCTAGCACCTTCCCAACTCGTAACTTAGCCCCGAACCCGTTTTCTAAAATCTCCGTTTTCTTTTCTCGGTTTTCCTTTATTTTTGCCTTAAAATAAAGGTGCGACTTAAAACCAGATCCAAGTGGGGCCTCTAGCTCCCATAGTGATCCGACCGGGCCATAAGGCCATTTTATTAAATCCATGTGGGGCGCCGCAATATCTTTTCTTGCACTTCTCTATTATCCCCCGACGTAAAAAAAGGGAGAATGAGAATGGAAAGGTAATGCATTCCTATCCCGTTATCCACGAAATAAGGGATAACCGACATGTGGAAACCTTTAGTTCCCATTTTGGATACAAAATCCACTAAGGCAACCGAGGCACATTCCAACGCTAACATGACGACACTCCTCTCGCACTTTGATTTCGTCTCCCCAAACAAGGGAGGGTGGAACGAGAGCGTTGGTGTCCCGTGATCCGCACGCACGCGCACCCTCAAACAAGGGCGCGCTGGGCGCGGAGCACATCCCGAACCTCACACCACCCCGACGTATAAATCAAACCAAATAATGTCACCGACTTAGTGTGATGCACAAGTAGATATTTACTCATAAATAAATTGGGATCAATTGACAAGAGCGAACTCACCCGATCAAGTAGGCTATTAATCTCTACCAATCATTCAAGGCAATTAATTGCCCAAAAACCCAACAATCACAACAAACTTAATTTCACATAATTAGGCTCAACTTATAATTGAGTAAACCCGACCAAACGGTGTCCAAAATTTGTAGGATTAAAAGTAGTGTTCAACATGATCCAAACTTCCTAGAGTCGCACTCCGCTGAAGTCTTTACTACACATTGACAATTTTAGTGTTT
>JABEVN020002016.1:0-22840 GCA_013146195.2 Codonopsis lanceolata | reverse complement strand
AGTGTGAGCTTAGTTCAAAGACCGGTGATCATCGGTTCATCGGACACAAGTGGGTATTCGAGAAATAAAAGAGATGAAGATGGAAATGTCACGAAACAAAGCTAGATTGGTTGCTCAGTACAAACGGGGAAGAAGAATTGACTTTGATGAAACTTTGCTCCTGTTGCTAGACTAGAAGCAATCGAATCTTTCTAGCTTATGCCTCGTTCATGGACTTCAAAGTGTATCGGATGGATGTTAAGAGTGCCTTTACGAATGGTGATCTTCAAAGAAGCTGTATCGTGGAACAACCTCAGGGATTTATCAACTCGGAAAAGCTGGACCATGTCTACCGAGCTCAAAAACTCTCTCGACTGAAGCAAGCTCCTGGAGCTTGGTATGACTCTATCCAAGTTCTTAATTGAACAAGGATTAGTGAGAGGAAGAATCGATACTACTTTATTCATCCTCAAGCACAAAGGCCATTCTCTTAGTACAAATCTGGGCGACATCATCTTTGGATCAACTAACCAAAGCACAGTGCAAAAGATTCGAGCGATGCAAAGCAAGTTCGAGATGAGCATGATGGGGCGAACTTACCTATTTTCTAGATGAGATTCAACGGACTTCGACGGAATCTTCATCGGCCAAACCAAATATCTGAAAGGAACTAATCAAGAGTTTGGTCTTGATTGACGAAAGGATTTGAAACTCCAATGTCTACCGGCGCCATCTTGACAAAGATGAAAAGGGAAAGCAAGAGAACATGACCAAGTATCGAGGAATCATAGGTTCACTTCTTTACCTTCTTGCTAGTAGACGACATTATGTTCTTTGTTTGTGTTTGTGCTAGATTTCGAGGCGGATCAGAAGGAGTCACATTTGCTAACAAACGTATCATCGAGATATGTTTCAAAAACAACAAATCTAGGCATCGGTATTCAAAATCCAACAACTTCAATTTAGTTGGATACTCGGATCACGATTATGCGACTGAAAGTGAGCGAGAAGAAGCACCCGGTGGGACTTGTCAATTTCTTGGAAACAGACTCGTCTCATGGTCTTGCGAAACAAGGATCGATGGCAAACTCAACCGAGGCGAGAATATATTCTTGCATTGTTGCTCTCAATGCTATGGATGAAGCAACAATTGGTGGACTACAACATCAAGGCAGCGCTTAATCATGTGTGACAACACATCGGCTATCTCGGTCTCCAAAAATCGGTGATGCGTTCAGACAAAGCACATTGATATTCGTTATCATTTTCTCAAAGATCATGTGGAAAAGGTAACATCGATGCGGAATATGTTCAGCCCGAGCATCAATTAGCGGAACATTCTCCGCAAACCCTTGGATGCCACCGGGTTTGCTTATTTAAGGAGAAATCTTGGTATGATTGATCCTCTTGCTTAATTTTAAAATTTTGTGTTAATGTTTCCTTCATAGGTAGACCCGATATTAGACTAATCGGAAGGCGTAAGTTCTCCTTTACTTAGGAAGACCTAAAGGTTAGTACTCTTACTTAGTCTATTTTACGCTAAAGGGTTTCTAAAGCAATAAAAGGGTCGAGGACAAAAATTGGTACTTAGAAAATATCTTAAGTTCAGCTTTTCAAAATTGAAATTTTTCGCCTTTAAATAGTCCTCGAACCGTCATTTCTAAACTTTCACGAAACCCTTTGACCAGAAACTTCTCTCTCTCTCTCTACAGTATCTACTTTACGCAATTTCACGTTCTTCTTCTTGTTTCTTCTTCTCATCTTCAACAATGGTATCGCTTTTTCTCTACTCTCCTCGAAATTTTCATGTACCGCTCGCATTTCAAGATAAACTTAAAATTCTTTTGGAATTCTAACCGTCATTTTCGAAGTTCATACAAGAACTCGCCATTGTTGGTGTTATAATCTCGAATTCTAACAATTTTTGTTTATTCATTGTTCATTCTTATGAAAACTTCATCGTTTTTTCTCGAGTGTGGTTTCTCTAAACATTCTAGGGTTTCAAGTTTTTGCGTAAATATTTCGAATTATTTTGGAAAACTTTGGAATTCCTACTTGTTTAGATGTCTAGATGAAAAGCCCTAACTTTTATTTTGTTTTTCTTCGTGCAAGAACCTCAAAAATCCAAGCTGACGCAAAGGCTTGACCCTCAAAAAGTCATTCCTCCAGGCTCAAACATCAATCTTCCAGATATCCAACCTATCCTGCCGCCACGACATCATTGTCGCTGGATCCCAAGCTATACATTCCTCGGCATGTGCATTGACCCTCACAATCAATTCTCTATAGCCGAGTAAAAGCTTCATGAGGATATGGACGCCTCCCGATTCTACCCCTCTTCTCGCCTCAACGACAAATCTTCCTCCGGCGGAAATTTTATCACGAGCTCATAACTGGACCGCCGCTGATGGATTCGAGGCCGCCCCATCTCCGTCACCGCTAAATCTATTTCCACCATAATTGGCATTATGAGGAGCTATTTCAAAGAACCACTTGAGGCTTTACATGCCCGGAAGCCATGAGGGAGTAGATGCTCTCCGGGAGCCTCAAGGAAAATGCTCGAAACTTGTTCCTCTGACGATATCGCACTCACCACCTTCAGACAAGGGGCTTTTATTCAAGAGTGGCGCACATGACATGTTATCGCCCAAATAGATCGTCGACAAGTGCTATATTTCTACAAATTGCCTCAATCGGGGCTCATCATCTTCGACGAGCTAAAGCAAGGGGTGGAAAGCAAAAAGAGCAACCCCACTTGCAAACGCCCCTTCGTCGATTGATCAACGCCTCTAAGGGATGATGCACCATCAACCTTCTTTGAAAGAAGATGAGTTGCATACGGTGGCCAAGGACAAACAACTCACAACCTCGCTTTCAAGAATACACCGAATACGAGAACAAGCGCCGGTACGAAAGGTTCATCACCGCCTCCTCTTGACAAAGTGGCCAAGCTCGCACCTATCTTGGTCACCCGCTTCAATATGGAAGCACACGTAGAAGGAAGCAAGTCCTTCAAAAAGGCATCCGCTAAGTTTGATGATCAAGTGGCCACTGACCTCCATCTAAAGGCCAAAGGACCGGGCCGATGAGGCGTAGCCGCCGCTAAGGTCCAAAATAGCAGCCAAAGGCAAAGCTTAAGGCAAGGTTTAAGTGGCTCCAATCAAGAGAGAGCAGCCAAATGGATCCGTAGGAGATGAAGGAAGGCCAAGAAGAAGCGCAAGCCAATCCAAATTGCCTTCCTCCATCTACCCAAGCCAAACCCTACCCAATCCACCAACCTCCTTCACCACCTCCCCGCACCCACTCCCAAACCTAAACGAAGGAGACTTCAGAAACCTCAACACCACCCTAGCTTCCTCCAACCTCTACCGATGAAGCACCGAGTCTCCTATTCACCACCGAGGAAGAAAAGGAGAGCTACCGGCACCAACCCTCTACCGCCCAACCAACTACCTCTACCGACGCCCAACACTCAACCTGGCACAACCCTTCAACTATACCAACTACCGAACCCCAACCAACTACCGACGCCCAAACCTTACTCACAACCCTTCATCTATTCCTTCCGAGTCATCTACTGAGGAATTCACCACCTCCTGAGGAGTCTATCCCCTCAGAGGAGCTCAAAATCAGGAGGAGCGCCTTAACCCCAACTCCTCCTCCTCCTTCACCCTTTAACTACTCACCCGACCCATCCACACCCTCCTCACCACCCCAATCCCAACCAACTTCTTCAACCACACCACAACCTTAGACTCTGGCCGCTAAGTTCCTCTTCGAACTTTCGCCAAGAGTGCATCTATTCACCCTTCTCATCAACCTCCTCAACCTTCTCATCAACCTCCTCAACCTTCTTCAAAAACCCAAATTCCTATTCTACTCCCCCTCCTTCTCTGTTCTCTACCGAACCCATTCCCCAATCCTCCCACATCGCTGAAAATTCCGACACCGATATGGAACCGGATTCACCACCAACTCCACCTCCACCCTCCCCTATAGCCCTATCCTCTTCCACCAAAACCATCCCCACCCAAGACTCATCTTCTCCGCCTCCGTAAATCCCCTCTCCAAACGCCCCTTCAAAGCCCGCACTCCCCGCCGACACCATTCACATTGGCCAAGCCTCTTCTTCCAATCACCACCATCGTGAAGTTTTGTCCCTGCTAGATGCCATCTCCACACGTTAAAGTTAACTCACAAGATATCTTCCGCTATCAATAAGAAGCCACCGCACGGCCAAGGCCAACGACCGGATCACACTACTCTTCGCCAATTTCAAGAGGATGTCCGACTCGCTTTGGGATGATGCGCACGACTTCACCGATGTCAAGATCAATGTAGAAGCTCAA
Source organism: Codonopsis lanceolata (assembly GCA_013146195.2). NCBI lineage: Eukaryota > Viridiplantae > Streptophyta > Magnoliopsida > Asterales > Campanulaceae > Codonopsis > Codonopsis lanceolata. The sequence goes on along the minus strand of JABEVN020002016.1, from coordinate 18,512 downwards.
CGAGACGAAGGCCGCCAGACATAGTTCCATTTTCTACGAGCTCTTTCCACGCCATCACTTCCATCTCAGCCACTGGCCGTATTCTATTATGGAACTCGAACAACCTCGCCGAACTCGCTCATGACATTATGAATGCCAACCGATCGTGATCCGCCATCACGAGGAGAAACAAATGAGATCTATCAATCGTATCGCCGATGGAAGAGAACGCCCGCCTCGCGGAAGAACCGGACTACCGCTCGCTCCACCGCACCTCCAACCGATGCGCATGACGAATACCAAAGAAGAATGGAAGAGCTAGAGCGAGAAAGGCTAGAACGAGAAAGAACAAAGGAGGTCGCAGACAAAGGCAAAGGAAAAAAGACCATGGTAGCTTTTGTATATCTTCTTCCCTTTCCTTTTGTATTTATCTTATTTTTGAAAACTCTCACAAATGTAAACATCTTGTTTATAAATACAGATGATTAATTGTTTTTCAAAATTAGATTGTTTAAATTCTTGATGCATTATTGTTTATCTATTTTAATTTAAACATTCGCTTAAATTGATTTAAACTGGCCATTTCCTGGTTCTGACTCTCTTTATTCTTGTATGCACTTAGATTAGTCCCTTGCATCCGAGGTGTTATTCTGCTTAATAGAGGCATGTCTACCGACACGTAATATATAAACTCTCTCTCGTACATGCTATTATCTATTAAATAGTTTGTTTTAAAACCCTCATTTGTAGTAATGATGACCGATATAAATAGAGGAGATTGTTAATTCTTATGTTAAATTTATATCTCGATCAAGACATTACATTAGTTTTATACTCAAGGGCTAATCGGGTCGTATCGATTAGCGGCAAATCTGTATAGAACTTTGCCTTGTATAGTTTTTGTAGGACTTTTTCAGAACATCGAAGACCACTTCTCGCCTTCACCTAGACTGCTCAAAGCTTAAGATCTAGAGACTCGTGTCCACCGATTCCGCTTCTACGTGTCCTCTCCAGATCAGCTAGTGGATTAATTCAAACTTTCTCCCATGATATTTGAATTAATCCAAGTCTTTTCCCGACATGTCAAGCCGCCGAAAGCAACTTTCCGAAAAGGGAATACTTTTCGTCTGAGCAGAAAGCAAGCAGCTGCATCGCCCCTACTTTCGCTTCATCTCGATTCGACACCAAATCGCCCACCTTTTTGAAGATCTTAAATGATTATTCGCTTTAGTTATCTGTGAAGACGAAATTCCTTGATCGATGCCCCATGCATTTAATGCATTTATGAAAAGAGTGAAGAAGTCTTCGTCTCTCCAACGGATCTTCGAGATGCACCTGCTTTAAATACGCCATTGAAGACTGAACAAAAGAGACAATGTAGAATCAATCGAACACTTAAAGAATTGCTCTGAATCTACACAACTCCAAGTCTTTCAAATGCATTCAATAGATCCTCAACAGATCTAGAAGTCCTCGTCAACAACAAGAAGCTGCTCTTCAACATTTATTGTTTATTCTTCTTGTTGTTTACTCCCATTAACTATACTTCTGCACGAATTAAATATCTTGTATTTACAGATATTTAATTCCCTAGACCCAAACACAAGTCAATATTTTGTACACGATCCATTAGGGATATTCTTTGTAATTGATCTAAGTGGAAAACATAGTGCACAATTTAAATCCAAGGTTGATCCTTGGTGGTGGACGTAGCACTCATTATAGTGTGAACCATCCCAAAATACTTGTGTTATTTCCTTCTGTCTGCTTAATTATTGAACTGCCAGCTTTGTTTACTTTATCCATTTCAAAGTAACTCAAGTAATCTGTAAAAGGTCTACCGGTAGTCCTTATCGGCAGACCTGGAACAACTTTCTTGAAAGTCTTCCGCTACTTGATTCTTTTCATAGATTGCAAGTAACTTCCAAGGAACTTACTTTAAAAGTTTTAAAGTGTTAATAAGCTATTCAACCCCCCCCCCTTCTAGCTTATTATTGTGCTCATTGGGACTCCGAATACATTCTATTTCCTCCCTTTTCTTTTCAGTGGTACTTATAGTGTGCATTGAAAGATTTCCACTATGGATTTATTTGAAAATAACCTTATGGCCCATTCAGATCACTATGGGAGCTATGTGGGTTTCCCTGCGTGATCAAGTTATCCCTTGTTTAGGGATACTGTGATATGGGAATGCATCACTTCTCCATTCCCGCATCTCCCTTTTGGTAGGAACAGAAAGTGCAAAGAGAGAATGCTGCGAGGCCCCACCGATTCGAAAGTTTTAGAGTCGCCATCTTTATTTTAAGGCAAAAATAAAGAAAACCGAAAAAGAAAACCGAGATTTTAAAAGCGGTTCTGAGGCTAAGTTACGAGTCGGAAGGTGTTAGCACTCCAACTCGCCTTTCGGTCTCGAAATGGTTTTTGGTCATGGCTTTATTGTCACATTTATTTAGCAAATAAATAAGGTATTATAATGACAAGGGAAATTTAAACAAATACATTCGTGGCTACATTATTTTACGGATTCGCACCTGCCTCCTTCCAATAATTACAAACATATTTAATAATATTGGGTCATTATAACGCCTTTTACATACTATTTCCTAATCTAATCCGGCAGCAATAACTGCTTATAATGACTACATTGTTCGGATTTTAAATACAATCCTTAAATAATAAATGAACTCGAAAAGTAAATAAATAAATAAAAACGCCTTAAAGTGTCAGTACTTTAGAGCGGCGAAGCCTGCAGAGGAGACTTTTGTTGTTTGTTGTTTTGATTTGATTTTGATTCGGCTTATATGTGGTATTTTTGGTTTGTTTGCTGGGCGTAATGACGACTTAGTTTTTGTGGTTTGGCATTTTTTGGTCATGGAATAACGGCTTATTTGGTAGTCACTGCTACTCAGGGCAGTACCCACTTACTTTGGGATTTTTGGATCGGGAAATGAGGTGGATACCTAAAAACTAGGCTAGGGATTACTTATAACCTATGGGTTTTTATTTTAAGAGTTTGACGGGTTTGGAGACTCTGTGGGGGGTTCCACTCACCATCTCGCACCTCGCATCAATATCGACTTTAAGAACGGCGAGAAGCCACTGTGATAAAAAATCGCTGAGGAAATGAGCAGATCCAAATGAGAACCGAGGCCCTCTATTTATAGTGAGAATTAGGGACACGGCCGGAATTCTCCAATTTGTTCTTCGTGTTTCACCACTGCACCTTGAGCTTCACGGTTGCATTTTCAACTGGCAGAAAGCACGCAAGAGCATGGTGCCAAGAGACCCTTGGTGCGCACCAAGGGCCTTGCGGCACCATGAAGGCTTTTATCTTTCAACTTTACACTTTCCCCTCAGCTCAATGCTTTCACAAGCGATCCTACTTTTTTTTTCTTTGCATTTTCGATCTCAGAACTTGACATTTGTTAATGTTTCAACAGTTCTTGATATTTTATGTCATGTCACATATCAGGGGTACGAAATTGGGGTGTCTACAGCCGGATGGAAAAATAGCTTTTTATAAAATAAACTCTTAAAGGCTCACCTTTAAGAGCGTTGGTGTGTTCGCCTCCGTCCTTCCGAGAGGAGTCTTTTTGTCAGGGTGTGTTACGAAGATTCTGGATGGTGCCTCGCTGGCTTCCAAAGGTTGCTTTCGGGCACCGCTAAACCAAGCGGAGCAACTGCTTGCATTTTTGCCGTTGTTTGTTTGTCTGCTTGGCGGAAATCGGGCAGAGCAACTACTTGCTTTCCTCGCGGATTTGACCTTTTCACTCAGCGAGCAAATGCTCTTTTGAGATTTTGGACCTGGGAATAGGTAAAACCTAGTGGGGCTAAGGCTCACTTTAAACGGTTAGATTTGTGTTTGGAGAAGATTTGACAGAGCTTCGAGGCTATATAGGAGGGGGAACTCACTATCGCTCACTGGGTAAAACAAACGCACAGCAATTCACTATGTTTTTTTTTTCAGTGTGTCGAGTGTGTGAATTCCTGAAGCCGGGGCCTTTTATTTATAGGCCGAAGGAGGGACACCGTTGGGATTTGTGAATTTCATCTTGTGTTTTCACCAGCTTGTACCGCGGCTTGAGAATTTGTGTAATGCGTTAAGTGGGGAGTACTATTCAAGCACTGGCACCGACACCAGTGATCCTTGCACCGCGCCCACGGGGAGCTGTTCGGGCCACCTCCTCTTCTTTGACCTCTTTTTGACAATTTAGCCCTTGCATTTCACCGTTTTACGTATCCTGCTTTGTCGTTTGCATTTTTAAATCCTGTAACTTGACATTTGTTAAGTTTTAACAGGTCTTGATATCGCATGTCAATGTTACGTACCAGGGGTACGAAATTGGGGTGTCTACACCAAGACCAGCTGATCACACCATCATAGGCACAAAATGGGTGTTCTGAAACAAGAAGGATGAAGATGAGAACATCATAAGAAACAAAGCCAGACTCGTTGCACAAGGATATCGACAAGAAGAAAGAATCGACTACGATGAAATTTTGCTCCAAGAAGAAGGCGAGGCTATCGTAATCTTCTTAGCCTATGCTACATACAAGGACTTTATGCTATATCAAATGGATGCCAAGAGTGCTTTCCTCAATGGTGATCTTCAAGAAACCTTCTATGTTACTCAGCCTCCAAGTTTCGTGGAAAACGGGAAAGAGACTCATGTCTACAAGCTTAAGTAGGCCCTCTATGGTCTTAAGCAAGCACCTCGTGCCTGGTATGAGACACTATACAAGTTCTTAATAGAACAAGGATTTGTTCTTGGAAAGATCGACACTACTCTCTTCATTCTCAAGCACAAAGGTCATTCGTTGCTGGTGCAAATATATGTCGATGATATCATCTTTGGTTTTACAAATGAGAAGTTGTGCAAACGATTTGAGACACTCATGACTGGAAAGTTTCAGATGAGCATGATGGGAGAACTCACCTTCTTCCTAAGTCTTCAAATTCAACAATCCAACAAAGGAATCTTCATAAGTCAATCCAAGTATGCTAAAGAACCGGTCAAAAAATTCGGATTGGAAATGGCTAACACTTTTGATACTCCAATGGCTACTAAATGCAAGCTATCAAAAGACTTACAAGGGAAGAAAGTTGATATCACCCTATATAGAGGAATTATCGGATCTTTGCTATATCTTACCGCCAGCAGACCTGATATAGTGTATGATGTTGGGGTATGCGCTAGATTTCAAGCAGATCCTCGTGAGTCACATCTTCTTACAGCCAAGAGATAATCAACTAGTATATACTGATACCATCCAAGAATAATCATCCTTCAAAACAGTTGGTTACTTTCAGATGAGATTATCTTTGGATGTCAAGTAGACAGGAAGAGCACAAGTGGAACTTGTCAATTCCTAGGCGACAGACTCATCTCATGGGCAAGCAAGAAACAAACATCGGTTTCCAACTCCACCACTGAAGTGGAATACATAGCTGTTGGGAGCTGCTGCTGTCAACTGCTTTGGATCAAACAACAGTAGGTGGACTATGACATCAAGGTAGCAGATTTCCCAATCATGTGTGACAACATCTCAATAATCTCAGTCACCTACAATCCTCTGATGCACTCCAAGACAAAGCATATTGATGTTTGATATAACTTTCTAAGGGACAATGTAGAAAAGAGAAATATAAGTATGAAGTACATTTCTTCACAAAAGCACTGGAAGCCGACAGGTTTGCTTATCTAAGGGGAGAGCTTGGTATACTTGACCCAACTACTTAATTTTAACTAAATTTAATTTCTTTCATTTTAAAATTTTGAGCACACTTGACAATACATTTAAATAGACTTGACATTGTGATTAAGTAGACTTGTTTATTTGAAAAGAAAACAATGGTTTTGCTAATTACTTGAAGACAGAGGTAAGTCTTTTAATTATTAATTTCGAAGGGTTATTTATGCAAATAGTAAGGGACTGATTTTAAAAATTGGTTGAGATATTCTTTAAAAAGTCACTTTTTGACTGCCCTAAGCCGTTAGTCATTAAGTCTTTTCAAGTGACAGCCGTCTGACTTCACGCCTTTTCATTAATAAACCTCTCAATCGCCAATTTCAAAATCACTTTTCCAAAACTCTTTAACTCTCAAATTGTCCTTTGCTATTCTCTCTCAACAACCCTCTCCTTCTCCCTCACTTTGCATCTGTGGAATCTGTGAAGAACTCTCAAACTTCTTCATCATTCACCTGCATCCTCTTCAATGGTAAGACAAATCTAACCTAGAATCTTACTCTAGGTCATAATTTCATTTTGGGGTTTATATGGTGAATCTGTCATTGTTGATTGTTCATGAAATATTCTCGCTTTCTCTCTCTCTCATTTTCACATATCTTCACTATCTGTTTAGTTTATTTCCAGTTTTTTGCTTAATCTCTATACATTTCAGTCTTTAGTGTGAAGTTTCTTTTAACAACGCATTTTTGGGCCGTTGAAATGTCTTTATCTAAAGAATCTGTTGAAATTCTTTAATTTCTAGGCTCAAACTCGATATCTTACTCAAATTAAAAATTTCTTATGTTTATCAAGTATTTGACCTAATTTCTCTCATTGAAATTTTGTAGGTTGGAACCTCTTCTTCTGCTGCTGTCCTAGAACAAGTTCCGAGTTCTGAAACTCCCATTCCCAATCTGTCTCCATCTATGTACCATACTAGGATGTGCATAGATGAACCCTCAATCCGTGCCTATGCAACTGGAGTCAAGGTCGTTGATGACCTCAACTAGTCGGGGATCCTGTTCATGCTAGGAGACTTAGATTACAACAACCTTCTGGCATAAGAATTCTTCCAAAGGGTAACAATCAATGAGTCTAGGACCTCCATCTCTGGTGTCGTCTGGACTGTTTCTATCACTCTCACAGCCTCCTGGATCGCCAAGATCATTGGCGTTGAATTTGATGGCCCTACTTTTCTCACTGCTGTTGAGAAGGACCTTGCCTGGTCCTATATGCGTGGAGAGCACACTCCAAGGGGGCCTCAGGCGAAGATGAAGCGTACGCTATTCGAAGATGATGTCATGTCTACTACATCAGTCATCTTGTCGACAAGAGCCTAATATTTAAGAACAATACACATGATGTGATGACTGCCGACCAACTCGAGTACACAGAAGCAGTCATTCTCAACATCCGATTCAACTGGGCTCAGATACTCTTCGAGCTGCTGTGTGATGCTATTGATGCTGTCTAGGCATCTATCAAGCAGAAGAGGCCCTTTGTCCGCCTCATCAACGTCCTTCTCCGCAACAACAGGTCCTTCCTCACTCGCTTGGCGAACTTTGAGAAAAAGAAAATCTCAAAAGCTGTTCAGTTCACCAGCACCTTCATCCTCAGCCACCACAAGCTAAGGAATGAAAAACTCGAGCAGCAAGGGCTTCCACCTATACTTCTGGTCCATACCCTCAACCCTCATCCACTGGTGATCTTAAAGATCAATCCCGAGGCGACAGTGGATGCCTTTATGGCAAAGCAGCTGGATCGGAAGCTTCAGAAGAAGGCTGCTACAGAAGGCTGCTCAAGCAAGGCTGTTGCAGAGCCTTCTGCCCCGGAACCATCTACAGACCCTGCTCTCTCCAAGAAATCCAAACGCCAGCATTCTGCTGTTGAGGAGGAGCCGAATGCAAAGAAGAAGAAGTCTTCTTCGAGCACTGCTGCTGCTGCTACTACTGCTGCCCCCAAAAGGAAGAAGCATTCAGCCTCTACTACTTCTGCTTTAGCACCTATGCCGGATGAGCCTCAAGCCGAACAAGAACTTGCCCCTCTTCGTCCCAGAAAACATAAGTCCATTTGACCCTCCTTCCTCCTCTCCTATCTCTTCTACCTCTCCCCCTTTTTCATCCACAACAACCCCTGTTGCTGTTGGGGAGGAGCTATCTAGCACCTTCCTCACCCACTCCCTCAACAACCCCTGCTGTTGTTGAGGAGGAGCCTACTTCTCCCCATCCTAAGAAAAAGAAACGCAGACTTTGCAAGAAGTCTGTGGCTCCTTAACCCACTTCACCTCCTCCATCCTCTCTAGAAGCTATCCCTTCTCCACCCTCTTCTCCTGAACCCATCTCTTCCATTTTCCCAGACTCTTCTCTCGCCATCATTCCTGCTTCTACTCCCTTTACCTCTTCCTCCCCCTTCTATATGTTAGAAGCCTTTTCTTCCCTCGATCCTCATGTCTCTTCTCTTCTCTATCAAACCTCCTTTCTTCCCGAACTCTATCCTCCTATCACCCATACCTCAAAACCCATCTCCATCTATGCTGACCTTTACCAAATTCTTTTCCCATCTATCTCTTCTGCCACCTATACGTTCCTCTTTAAACTTACCTCCATTTCTGACCTCTTTCACCCTTCTCCTCCAAATTTCATTCTTCTCCCAGAATCCCCTTTTCCTTCTTCCTTCCTTGAAACTTCTTCTCTCCCTTCCTCTCCCTCTGTTAGTGATTCGGACATTGACATGGAACTCGACCCCAAACCTTCCACTCCTCCTCCACAATCTAACCCTGTTGTCCCCAACTATCCAAACACTTCTGAACCTTTCTCTTCCAACTCTGCTTATCCCTCCACTTTCGACTCTTCTCTTCCTCCACCTCCTAACCCTGCTGACACCTTCATCCCCGTCAACCTTAAACCCCAATTCCTTCCCTCCAACTCTGCTGACCCTACTTTTCTTGACCTCCTTCGAGCCAATCAAGCCCAACTTGAGCGTCTCAACGACACGGTCTCTTCCATGACACAACAGATTGACGTGATGAACTACGGCTTGAACGCCACCTACACCACAATTTTTGATCTTGGGAAGATCGTTGAGCAGCTTGTTAATGACACTACTCAAGCTTTCACTTCCTACCACTTTCTCGTTCAAGACCAACAAGAGTCATTGATCAGTATGCTCCACTCCCAACAAATTAGCATTCGACAACTCTTCGACGAGCTCCGAACTTCCCTGGCCCGCGCCGTCATTGGTGAAGGTGTCGACAGTGACTTCACTATTGTTCGTCATGTTGGGCGCCAACCGAGGCTGGCGTCGGCGGAGGTTGATGCCATCAATGAGGAGCGAGCTACTCATCACTTGAACCAAGCAATGATGGAAGAATAGAACAGACTTCGAGAGCGTCTCAATGATCGCATCAGAATTTGGGTTGGTGACTACTTAGAAAGCCGCCGAACTCAACCCAACCTATTCTGAACTGGTATAACTCTTCTGTTCTAACTTCTTATGGTTCAAACTTTGCTCTTGTAAAACTCTGCTGTTAAACAACATGTTTAACTTACAGATGTAATATATTTTGGATTATGATTACATGTTTTATTTTCTTATCTTGTCCATTTAAACTTCGCGTTTAAATCTTTAAACTGCTTATATCCTGCTCCTTGTCAAGATTTAAACTCTACTTAACTTTGTACTTGCTCTTCTTGTTTTATCTTGTAAGTACTTAGTCTAGCTATCTCTCTACTAAGACTTCTGTTCTAAGAGGCATGTATGCTTTCCTTAAATAAAATTTTCCTTCAGACATGTTATTATCTCAGTGCATGATTCAAAGTTTGCTAGTAGCTGAGATGATGACATCAACCAAATAGGGGGAGATTGTTGACCCTTACAGGTTCTAGATTTGGTTGAGTCATCTTCTGATTCTATTGTACAATGGCTAATAGGTCTGCATATCGATTAGTGTGGTAATTGGCTTAGAATCAAGGGTGTAATAGAATAGTTTAGTGTTAGTCTCTCAAGGGCGCGGACCAGCAGGCTTTAACAGCAGCCTTGAAAGCTCGGTTCACCAGCAGACTTTGAAGTCTGCTCAAGCTCAAAATCAAAGTTAAACCAAACATGTGGAATTAGGTCACATATTATTTTGATCTAGATATTTTTAATATCTAGTCAAATAATATTCAAATTATTTTCATCATATTTCCCTCCAAAGAAGTCAACCATGTCATTATCTGGCTTCAGACAAACTGCTTAGACAATTGTCTAGACTATCGCCTGAATCATGAAGACTGAAGACATTACCTCTTTTGGCTAAGAAGACTTTCAAGCTGTAACGCAATTTGAAACTTTACTGTTTTGCGCCTCTGTAATCACTGCTTCTCTGATGTCTGTTGCTGCACTCATTCTACAAAGCACCAAAATGCATTCAATGCATTATATCATTGGACACAATCTCTCTACTCTCAGTCCAATGGTCCGGAAGATCTCCCCTGGTATATATTCAAGTTTTGAAGATCTGAACATATACATCTCTTGCACATTCAATACTCAAGCTTCATCTTAAAAAACTCAAGCACTTAAGAGATCCAAAGGACAAGAACTAACACTTTACCAAACTACCTGAAGTTGCAGATCTGTTCGTCTTTACTCTTTTTCAGCTTCTTCTAGTTTGTTATTTACCGCTCTTTACTTTAACACTTGAGAGAGCAATTATTCATTGATTGACTCTTTCATCATTAAACACTTGGTTGAAAAACTATTTTTGTACACGGTCCATTAGAGATCTAACCTTTTCACCTAGTGGATAAACAAGTGCACCTTTCAAAATCCAAAGCTAACCAATTTGGTAGTGGACGTAGTACTATTCACAGTACGAACCACTTCTAAATTCTGTGTATTGCTTGAACTGTTTCTGCTTGTCTTATAAATGCTACTGTTATTGTGTTCAAGACTGCTATCAGGTTTGTTTAAATACATCAGCTTCTGATCTGTTTCGTCTTCTTAGTTTTCTGCTGCCATAACTCTTCTTATATGTTAGCTATTTTTAAAAGAAGAAGAACACTTTGAAAAGTTTTTAAAGGAATTTTTAAAAACACAACTAGGCTATTCAACCCCCCTTCTAGCCTAGATTGATCCTATTTGGGACTAACACCCACCTCCTAACCTAAACTACTAGGGTTAATTATATACTAGGATTACATGGCCAGACATTTACAAAATTGGCTTTTTCAGTAAACGGTTCAATGCGGTCGCCTTGAAAGAGGTAACACGACCACGCCCGACTCTTACGCGGTCGCCTTGTGAATGTGACGCGACTGCCTTCAAGACCTCCAAGAAAACACATCGAACGCATATTTTCCAACTCTTGTCCTTCAACTCTTCTGTAATTTGCACTTTAGTCCTCCAAGTCCTCAATTAATTGAAAAATGTCTCAAACTCTGCAATTTTCTCAACCTAACCCTGAAACTTATAATAAGACTAAAAACCCATATTAGTAGCTAAAAGACTCGTTGAATAACTCTTTCTAAGCCGGATAAATACACAATATCTATATTATAAAAGAGATCAGGGGCTAACTGGTGGCCTAGATCGAATTGTGTCAAATACAACTAACGGTCCAAATTGATTCGTAAATATATGAGTTACATATAAACCCCTCAGTTATGAGTTATGTTTGAATTATCCCCCTCTACAACCAATAAATATGTAATAACCCCTCAGTTATGTTTTTTTAATTATCATCTCCACAACCAATTACAGTTATATGAATGCTTTCCTCTAGCACATTTTTTTAACCACATACTTCCGTTTGAGTTGACGAGGTGGTTATCTATAATTTATCCCAAGCATCCATTGAGTTGTTTTAATGAAATATTTGTTTGTAACTTTTGTAATTAATTTTTGCAATTTTAAATATTTATATTTTAATTTTATTATTAATATTTAGTTTGTACTTTCTTAATTATTTGTTATCGACCTAAATTTATTTTCTTAATCAGTAAGTTTTATAATTTTAAATATTTGTATTTTATTGAATCTCAATTTAATTTTTGTTTGACCTAGATTTATTTTTTTAAAAACATTTGTTCGTAAGTTTTCTAATTTTAAATATTTGTATTTTAATTTCTTTCTTTTTTTAAAATGTGTGCTAAGTTTTCCTTAATAGTCTGAAATATTTGTGATTTCAAAATAGTCTTTTGTTAGTTCACTTTGTCTCATTCAATTTATTTTATATTTTTTGTTTGCCACGATTTTCATTTTTAAGTTTATTTCAATTAACATGTGTTGTATTGGTGTGTGTAAAAGATAATTTTTTTGAATGCTTAATTATACTATTTTTGGATGAGTTACAAAATTTTAAAGCGAATAAAATGTTTTATTTCTTTAATTTTGGGGAAGTCGTCTTTTTTTTTTTTTTTTCGGAAGTCGTCTTTTTTTTTTGTAGTGTACATTAATCCGACCCTTACAAAATCTCAAGCATATACTAATTTATTCGCATCATGCTCGCTTCAAATATTGATCACGTCTATACTGATACCGTGTCATATGCACAAGCACGAAATCTAGTTGCACATAAAACACATTTATCAATGATCACTACGGGTGTAAATGGTTCGACTTGAAACAAATTATGAGCGAACCGCATGTTATCGGTTTAGGAAAAATCAAACCGAGGCTAAACCGTTTAAAGTCTTGAGCTGAACCGAATCGAACCACGATGGTTCAACTGGGTTATGTGGTTCGGTTTCATGGGTTGGTTCTGTGGTTTGGTTTCATGGTTCGGTCTGAATTTAGAAAGAGTTCTAGTCATTCAAAATTTAAGTATACCAATAAAATATTATAAAAACACGCTAAAGAAAATACTAAAAAATTAAATATAATACAATTATATTCATAAACTCTTTTTTTTTTTTTTGAGAAATAGGGACGGTACCCTGCTAGATTTTATTAATTAGGGAAAAAAAAACAAACTTGAGGAGGACAACCAGCCTGGCCCTTATAAATGGGAGGACGGAGGAGCCTTGCCTCGGAAAGGAAACCTACAAAGATAAGCAACAAAATTAAGAAATGCGAACATAAGCAGTTCCAATCTTATCAAGAGCAATGAGACCTCGAATCGAAGAAGGAGGATCATTGACAGCCTCGAACATAAAATCTCGTCTCTGATCACAACCAAATTTAGCCAAAGCGTCAGCCTCTCGATACGTGTGAATAAGAACTATCCCCATATTCTGAATAAGATGCTTAATGGAACGCAATAAATAAATGCATGACCATGATATGTGCCCACCACCATTAATACTATCAATAATGCCTTTGGAATCAATTTCGACAATAGAGTGAGACCACCCTTTTAGGTGAAGCCATCGAAGACCACGAAGCAAAGCTTTACATTCAGCCTGGAAACTACTACAATGGCCATAGAATTCAGAAAATGCCAACATCATATCACCCGAACTATTCCTTATAATACCTCCACCTGATCCTGGACCTGGGTTACCTCTACTGGCTCCATCACAATTTAGTTTAAACATACCCGGGGAAGGTTTATTCCAGCAAAAAGAACGGATGGTCTTCAAGGAAGCCCGACCAAGACGAGAAGAGAATAAGCAATCCCAAGAGTCACCGGCAATAGGGGACAACCCAGCATTCTTAAGCGAAGAAATTATAGATGTCTTTATTTTGTCAACTAAGATCCATGGGGGGCGACGAGTCCCTTTCTTCAAACAGAAGTTTCTATAATTATATTCATAAACTCACTTTTAAATTTTTTTTACAAACTTTCAAATAAAAGTATTAACATTTTTAATTCTTATAATCAATAAATTGAATACAATATAATAAAAATACAATAACGTACATGATATTTAAAACGTTTATGTAAATTCAAAAAGTCTAAGAGACAAATTCATAAATATTAGTCTTATAGTTTATATAGTATAAAAATATTAATAGTAGAAGAGTACTAAAGTATAAATGTTAGGAATTCTAAAGAATTTGTTGTTTGACTCGGTGGTTCGACTTGATGATTTAGCTCGATGGTTCGATTTGGTGGTTCGGTTCAAAATGGTTTAATTCGGTTCGCTTTGACTCGACTCGACATGTCAAGCCGCAAGTCAAACCAAACCGTTCGACTTTCCAAAATCTCCAAACCATATAGCACCTAAACCACATGATTTGACTTGGTTATTTCGACTTGGTGGTTTGACCTACATAAATTTTTCCAACCGAATCTCAATACTTTGGAACGGATCTAATTTTCATGAACCATATGACCAAGCTATTTCGTTTGTACTATTTTGTTACTATGAACCTATTTATGAAGTTTAAATCATGGATCTCTGGTTCTCGTGCATCTTCGATCAATGTATTGGATGGTTCGACGACTCAAATCGACACCCCTAATTTGACTCAAATAATGGTCACATAAGTCTCAGGAGAGCATTATCGTTTGCTTAATACTCCCTCCGTCCCTAAATTATCGTCGTTCTTTCCTTTTTCGTCCGTCTCAAAATAATTGTTCAGTTTGAAACTTATCTTTTTAGAACATCACTTTTACCATTTTTCCCTTACTTTTTCACCATACTTTAATTATGGGTCATATACACATGAGCTTTAAAGAAAACTACACATTAAACCAATATAAATAATCAAGTCAATTATTTTTTCTTAAACTGTGTGTCGAATCAACTAGAACGATTATTTAGGGAAGGAGGAACTATTTATTATTACAAGAAAATACTCAAAATCATAAAATTCAAATTAATAAAATCGCAAATTTAAATACATACAAAGCACAGGGACGTAAGTTTCACTATAGCAAACTCAAGAGGCAAGAAACCAATTCAACCAATTTTGTACAAAACCCTAATCCGCCGTCAAGAGATTCACTATATTTTCCCGGTAATTACCAAATCCCTTCCCAACTCCCCTTTGCGTTTTCTCTCATCCCGGTCAAGAAGCTTCGCGATTCCCAAAATGGTTTCCGGCAAGAAATCGGTACGAATTCTTGCTTTCATGCTTTCCGATTGGGTTGATTATATTTTCCGTTCAATTTTAAGACTTAATTGTTGTTTTACTTATCAAAAAAAAATTGTTGTTTATATTTACAGAAGAAGACCCATGAGAGCATCAACAGCAGGCTCGCTCTTGTCATGAAGAGTGGAAAGTACACTCTTGGCTACAAAACCGTCCTCGAATCTCTCCGTAGCTCCAAAGGTTTTCTATAAACTTTCCTTGTTTGTTTTCCGAGAAAATTTGTAACAGTTGATCTATCCAATTTCATTTGCTTATTTTATAAGAAAATTAAGTTGACTTTTAGGCAATTTTCCTACCACATATGCATTATGCCCTCAGTGTCCTGATTTCAAGAAAATACCCTCATTTTCGGATGGAAGGAGCGATACTTATGCTATATAATCAGCCAAATCACAGTTGTCATCTAATGTTTTGATTACTGATTGGGCATGGCAGGAAAATTGGTGATTATCTCAAACAATTGTCCGCCACTGAGGAAATCTGAGATTGAATATTATGCAATGCTTGCCAAAATTGGTGTCCATCATTATAATGGAAGTAAGTGGTTATTATGTGAATTAAAATTTCTGATTTATACTCTTATTAGTCTTTTATTTCTTCTTTGTTGTTTGAGTTTTGAATTTGGAGTGTCCATTTTGCTGCAAATCATGATGGTTTCTACAATGATTAGCTGTTTATTGTAGCTTTCTTGATCTTGACGCAAAGTCTATGCTGGAATGCATAATGTAGGGGTAAATATGAATTATAGGCATGTTTCATGGTTTTTATCGTCGGTATGAATGGAACAAAATTTGATATATGACTTCATGTATTGTGATTCTTTGTTATTGTAAAATAGATAAAACCATTATTTTGGGCAGTTTCACAGTTTTACAGTTTAGAGGATCTGTCTTTTTTGTCTGTATTCATTTTGTTTTCTGTATGAAAATCATTGTGGACTAATATTTTTTACATATAGTTTCATAGATGATTAATGTGGTGGAATTTCTACTTAAAATGAATAAAGGGGTAAGTAGTTGTTTGGCTATTATTTGACTATTTCCTGCTTTCTTTCAGTCTTGTAAAGTCATTTTCACTGTGTGTATTCCTGAGCCCACTGCCACAATGAATTCTAATGTGAAGGACGAAATGAAAAGATTTTGCTCCTTTGCCACTACTATTTCTCGAGATTTCGCATGTCTCTTCTTCCAGCAAAGACCTTTGAACCTTGAGAATCTTCCCAATAGTTCACAAACCCATTCAAACTCTAAAGAAGTGAGAAAAACCACATGACGTCTACCTCTTTATATCTTTCCACAAGCCGAAACTCAACTCGATCCTTATAGCAGCTTCTATAAATTTCGATTGTCTTCCTACCACACTGAAAGATCGTCCGATCTTCCAAAAGCTCCTCTCTCACCATTCGTCCTCTCTTAATCCAAAAGCTCCTATCTCAGCAATACAGCTATTCTTCATGCAACAGACCAATAGACTTGAGCATCATTACCTAATCAAACTAATTGATCCCTCGCCATCTATTCCTTATTCAACTTTCTGACAACATAAAAAAACAAGAATCTCTTAGTAGTCAACCATCAGCAATTTCTTGTATCCATGCCTATATGTCTAAAAAGCTACCCATGTAACAAAAACTGTGGGTGGTCGATAAACATTATGCTTAATAAAAAACAAGGGACCAAATAAAAGCCCTGATTTTGAATGGAGCCCAAGCTTACAAATCGAGATAAAATAAGAGCGGGAAAAGGCAGCAGGTTGGATGGGCGAGTCAAGTGAGACAAAATGGACCAACAAGAATAGAGACCAGGGCTATTAGACAACTGCAAAACAAAATACCGAGGGTGGAAACCTCGGCTTCTGATCATTTAGTCTGTAAAAGAAATGTTAATCCCAAGAACTAGTCACCATCTCTGACTAAAAAAAGCTGAAATAGGGGCCGATTGGACCAAAGAGAGACTGAATAACTGAGGAAGAAAGGCCCAGCAAAAGGACATCCCACCTTCCCCCATTTCTTCTTAGAAATGAAAGAAATTCCCATTTACCACATATAAATGATTTTTCAAGGCTTCTACGGGTGTATTGGTTCCCAATTCAAGCTTCCGACCCATTTTGGTACGAGCTGCACTTGCTTTTGAGAAGTAATGAAAAACATATAATATTGGCCTTTTCATTTCGTCCCTTCACATTAGAATTCATTGTGGCAGTGGGTTCAGGAATACATAAAGCGGAAAAGGACACAAGACTGAAAGAAAGCAGGAAATAGTCAAATAATAGCCAAACAACTACTTCATCGCTTTATTTGGTTTGAAGTAAGAAATTCCACCACATTATCATCTATGAAACTATATGTAAAAAATATTAGTCTAAGGTGATTTTCAAAGCCATTGTAATACAGTCTAAAACAAAATGGCGAAATCTCGAGAAATAGTAGTGGCAAAGGAGGAAAATGCCTCGTGTCTGTTTATAAAAATTTCTGTGAGAGGTTGATGTGGGTGGGGCAGCCAATGTGCTTAGTGAAAAAGATTTGGGCTGGACTAAGGGGACACACGGCTGGAAGGAAGCTCATGGAAGGGTTAGAGAAGGCACGGGCATTAGTTGCAAGGGATGGACTCATGCAAGGTACGGGTTGGAGTGACAAGATCAAGTGGGCACAAAACGTTGTTGGGTTGCAAGGTGGATTATGGATAGCTAATACATGGTCCAAAGCTAAAGGGTTTAGGCTCCACAAGTGCATAGGTTGGGACTGTTTTAAGTATGAAAGTAACAACGTGGGCTGCACCACAAGGGCTTAAAGAGGTGGTCGGGTTGGGCTTGTGGAAGGGAGGCACCAACAAGGATTTTTAAGGGCTTGCATGGCATGTCATGCAAGGTGGTTCAAGGTAGGCAGCCGTGTTCACAAGGGGAGGTGGCGTCACCAATCCTTGAGCTTCTCGGATTGAATTAATTAGAGTTATTTTACTTTAATCTGCTGTAAATTAGGATTATTAGCTAGGTCTTTTTTTGCTTTCCTAATTTGATAGGATTTCCTTTAAGTTTAGTAAGTTAGTTTAGGGTTTAAATTCTTGTATCCTTTAAAAGGCATTCCTCTTTCTTTTATTATTTCAACCGGTGAATCCGATTTTTCCTTTTCCTCTTTCTTTTATTATTTCTTGAGTATTTTCGGGCTGTTTGCTAGGCCTGTGAATTCTTGGACAAGGAAATAAACTGTTGGACAGATTGGTGCGTTGTTGAGGGCACATTCGGGCAGTTTGCAATTTGGTTTGTTTGTCCTTGGATCTTCGGCCAAATTAGAAGGTGATTGGGCAGATTATTCGAGTCAAGTGGGGCTGTTTTTAGGGAGACTTTGGGACGGCTTGTGGCTGTGCTAATTCGTCTTGGACAGCTTGGTCTTGCGGGCATTGGATTCACATCAGAGGTGTTGGGAGATCAGGCCTGATATGCTTCCCAAATGTGCTGCGAATTCAGGGTGGTTGATGATGGCAGATAAACTTTGTAGATTTAGTGATTTCCGTGCAGTTGAGGGCCACTGTGCTCCCAAATCTTTTAAGGAGGCAGCGGAGATCCCTCCTTGGTCTGATTTGGGTCGCAGCAGTGTGTTTGGATCAGTGGAAGCAGATTTTTCGGTGGATGAGGGTTCTTGCAGAGGGGCTGTGAATTTCTTAGAATGATGTTTGGTGGGGGAGTGTTGGGTCTTTAGATTATCCTAAACCTCAAGTAAGAAGCTTCAACAGTGGGTAGACCAAAGATGGAGAACACCTGGGGCGTGAAAGTGGGTGGATATGCAT
>JABEVN020002015.1:0-22845 GCA_013146195.2 Codonopsis lanceolata | reverse complement strand
CTTTGTCATATTGGAAATAGGGTCTTCTTGAGACCGGGTAGCACTATGACACCTTACGAAATATTTCTTGGGAAAGCTACAATATTTTTCATGTGTTTAGTTGCGTATGTTATCTAGCTCAATGATAGAGATCAACTTTCCAAGTTTGACTCACAAAAGTGATAAATGTGTTTTTATGGGATATTCCACAAATAGTCGAGCATATAGAGTATTTAATCTTGAACTAAGACTATTATGGAATCCATGAATATTGTGTTTGATGATTTGGTCTTGGTCTCAAAACTTACGAGGAAGATGTTTGAGGGATTTTAGAGTTTGGAGACTTTGATCACGAATTGATCTTTGAATCATGAGTTCGGGAAGCGAGACATACAGGTTCGGCAGAATCTGTTGGTTCGAGATGAAAAAGTTCGAGTTGTCACCCAATGTTGTTAGGATGTTGTTAGGATGTTGCCTCGGGAGAAACATTGTCTGAGCAGAAGCGGGGAAAAAGTATTTGGAAGCGATTCAAATCGGGGAAGATGATCGATTCGGAATGATGATCGAGGAAGACATTCGGCAAAATTCGAGGAAACCATCCACTCACTCAAGTTATAGGTAATGTAAGGGATGGTGTGTCAACCGTAAGAAAGGTAAAGTGGACTACAAGAAACTAGCATGCATGACCACTCTTGAATTTGATGATATATGCTGTTTTGTTTCCACCGTTGAACCTAAAATGTACAAGAGGCCCTTAAAGATGAAAGTCGGATAAACAACGCAGAGGAACTGATCAATTTTCAAAAAATGATGTGTATCTAGTCCCTGCATCTACTTCAATAAATGTTATTGGAACTAAATGGATTTTCAAAAACAAAAGCGAATGAAGTGGGAGAAATAATGAGGAATAAAGCTAGATTGGTAGCTCGAGGGTATACACAAAGTTGAGGGGTGGACTTTGATGAAACCTTTGCACTGTAGTCTCACGTATTGAGTCTATCAGTCTACTTAAAGCCATTGCCTCTGTTTCCTTGACATTACTCTTCAACAAATGGATGTGAAGAGTGCTTTTTTGAATGGGATTCTTGAGGAAGAAGTTTTTGTGGAACAACGAAAAAAGGATTTGAGGACCCTCAAACCCAATCATGTGTTCAAATTGAAAAAGGCTTTGTATGGTCTCAAACAAGCTCCTAGAGCTTGGTATGGTAGACTTACGAGATCACCTTTACAAAGTGGGTTTAAAGGGGAGAGGTGGATAAAACATTGTTCATCCGAAGAAACAAGATCAACATATTTTGATTGCTCAAATTTATGTTGATGATATAGTGTTTGGATCCACCTCCAAATCCTTGGAAAAAAAGAAATTGTGCATTGCATGACATCCACTTTTGAAATGAGCATGGTAGGTGAGTGACATATTTCTTAGGCATTCGAGATCAAACAAACACATGAAGGGATGTTCATTTCTCAAGCCAAGTATTCTCTAAACTTGGTGAAAAAATTCGATCTTGAGAATGGAAAACATAAAAAGACCCTATGGGCACATCCAACAAACTTAATAAAGATGAAAAATCGAGAAAGTGTTGATCCTACCTTGTATAGAAGTATGATAGGAAGTTTCTTTGTATTTAAGCGCCACTCGTCCGGATATCATGCATAGTGTGTGTTTGTGTGCAAGGTATCCAAGCAAACCCAAGGTTTCTCACTAAAAGTCAAAAGAATCATTCGAGCTATGTGGGTGAGACCTTTGGTATGGGTTTGTGGTATACTAAGCACACAAAACACCAATAGTTGGGTTCGATGATCTTGGCCGGGCAGTTATTGATGACATGAGAATGCGTCACGGAGGATGTTTTTATCTAGGAAACAATCTGATTTCTTGGTTTAGCAAGAAACAAAATTGTGTGGCTCTATCAACGGTGAATCGAATATATAGGCTGGCGGTAGTGCATGCACACAACTTTTGTGGATGAAACAAATGATTAAAGATTATGGGGCACGGTGACATCTTAACTATGTATTGTGACAACACAAGTGCTATAAGCATAGCTAAAAATCACTGTTCAACACTCAAGAACAAAGCACATAGATATAAGACACCATTTATTAGAGACTTAGTTGAACAAGGCATTGTGTGCATTGAACATGTTGAGTCAGATAACAATTTGGGCGATATCTTTACTAAGAGTCTAGATTTTGAGATTCATAAATCTTAGGAAATCTCTCGGTATGTGTGCCATGTAATCACTCACTTATATATATAAAAAAAAAAAAATTTAGGCATATTGCATTGATGTCTAGGAGGGCACACTAGATCAAATCTGTTTGTTGTTAGTACCTTTGAGCATGTGTAAAGATTCATTCAAAACTTTTGTGATTATGTTGTGATATTTTCTTCTCACCTTCTCCCAAGACTGTTGTTGTGTTTGAGAGAAAACTCGTTTACACCACAAAGGAAAGAGCTACCTTTCAAAAGTTTTTAGGATCTTTTGCAATTTGTCAATGTACCATGAGGTTTCGACTTGTATGGGTTGATCTTGACTAAATTGACTCCTCTGATTTGAGAAAGTGTGAAAGCTACCTAACGGAAAAGAGCTACCTATGAACAAGGTTGTGGCTTCCTTTCTTTTGGGACTATGGATTTTCGAATTTCATGGGTCGATCGAATGCAAAGTTGCCACCCTTGGTAAATAGTGTGAAAGGTTCCTAGTGGTGTATTTGGCTTGAAATAAAGTAAAGCTTGTTTTTATAGGGAAATAAAGTACCTATAATGTTTTTGGGAGAAATTGTATTTTTTTTGGTGAAAGAATTCTGCAAATTCCAACATAAAATCACAGATTTTTTGGTGAATGTGATTTCCATTGTTGCAACATTGGGAACTGCAATCAGTTGATCTAGACATATCACTTGTGTGTATATGCATTTTTTTAGTTGTTTTCGTCTTTTGCATATTTTAGACATACTATTTAGGACATATAGGTGCATGATATCAGCTTTCTTAATGTCTGTCCATCAAGTTTAATGCCTGTTCTGTTTATTGTTCTCAAAGTCATGATTTCATGTGGTTGTCTACTTTACTGTGTTGTTTCTTCATGTTTAGAAGCTGGGAGTATCGTGAGTATACTTTGTGGAAGTCTCAATTACAGTAAGTATGTTTTTTTTGTGTATTCCAAAAATATCTGATCATTTAAAATTGTTTTTTTAAATCAGATTGTAACTCAAATTGCTCTTATATCTCTCATGTCTCAAACAGCAAACTCAGGTCTTTCTTACATCAGGTTGGTCAACTTGTGTGGTTTGAATTTTGAATGCCATGTGATGTATGCGACGGTTCGTTTCACTGCCTTAATTACCAACGGCTAATTGCAACTAGTGGCATGTTTAGTGAAAACCACTTGCAGGAACGTACGCAATTTTTCACCTCTATATCTCATCACAATTTTCCGGTGACCTTGTCCACTCTCTGTTCGTCTCTAAAAAATTCTGTCAAAATCATTCTGAGTTCTTTTCTCAGTCAGCATAAATGGCTTCATCTTCCAAAAGCCCTAAATTGTCAAGGTCGAATGTTGCAACATCGAAGCCCTCAGTGAGCCAAAATTTCGCGGCAGAAGATGATCTTTCGAAGGCCATGGTTGTATATCAACCAATCCCTGAGCCTCTTACTGTAATTCTTCCAGGGGAAAAAGGTAATGCTATAGATGTGGAAAATCCTGGAGATTTGTCTGGTTTTTCGTCAATAGGCAACCCTAGCTCTCGGCGGTCCCAAGCGCCAGCGGCATGCAGGCAAACTACGATGATCCCTCCCCTGCTGACATTCAGGCTGCGAAGAAAAACAAAGTTGAGGCTGGTGTCTTCAAAGAACATGTGATTCTAGCAAGTGATTCGGATGATGAGGATTTCATTCCTCCTGCAGGTTCGATTCCCCAAACTCGTGAAGCAACTCTGTCACCAGCGTCTTCACCCGCCCCTCCAGTTCAAGACCCGGTTGAGGACGAAGATTATCCTATTCCATCCCCAATGGTAGTATTCCCTTCTGAATCTCCTCCCCTTCGTCGAAAAGCAACAAAAGTTGGACCATCTGCCATTGATGACGAGGTTGTTCGAAACTTAACCCGTTTGCGCCAAGCTCGTGCTCCCCTCTCAGGACCTTCACCCTCGGCTCCTCCTCCAAGCGCTCCTAGTCTATCGTCTTCCTCTGAATTTGATGATAGTTCTGATCAGAACTATGCGACTCCAAAAGGTTCCCCAGTTGCTAGTGAAGAATCGGATAAGTCTCCGGTGAAATCTTCGAGAAGAAGGCGTTACGTTCGACTCAATGTTGCAGATTGTTGCAACATCCAGTAGAAAAAAGCCGCTTGGTACTCTCTCTCATCTTCTTTTTATATCTCAATGCGCATCTAAAAGGTACAATATTTCTCGTAATATCATTGATGAGAGGAATGTGTTGGATTCCTTGTTAGAGTCTTATAATTTGTCGGCATATTTTTCGGCGCCGACTTATGCCATCCATTTCCTCTGCTGCCCCTTATTGTCGAGAAATAATTCATGAATTTTATTCCAATCTGGAAAAACGAATTGTTGATGTATGTGACTCTAGTTTTGAAAAGGTTTATGTGAGAGGTAGATGGTACTCTTTTTCTCCCAAAGTCATAAATTCCATGCTCGGTACTCATCCTTCTGGTATTCTTGATTTTGATGTCGATCTCAACTTGTGTATTTGTGAACTGTCGGGTGGTCGTATTTCTCTATGGCCAGCCAAAGGAATCCATGTTAGTACTTCTCAGATATCCTCCCTCTATGCCTTCTTGCACAAAGTCTGCTGTGCAAACTGGTCTCCCTCAAAGAACACCAATGTTGTAACCGAAGAGCATGCTAAAATCCTATATTTTCTTGGCTCTCAAAAGCCGTTTGATCTTGGACTATACGTCTTTAGGAAAATTGCATCCATGGCTGAAACTGGGGGTGACAAGAGGTCGCTTATCTTTCCCTCTCTCATATACCGTATTCTCCTCTCTCAAGGGTATAAACCTCCTTCCTCCACTCGTTTGTCACCTGTTCTTGAGCCTCTTCATTTTTCTTCCAAACTTTTAAAAGGAGATCGGCTCATCAATTTACCTCTCGGATCATCTTCAGATGCACCTCTCCCTGATCCTACCATTCCTGATACTACAACATCTCCTTCAGTTCCTGTTGTTCCTATTGTTGTCCCTCCGAATGTTGCAACATTCAGTGCAACATCGATTGCATCCACATCCACCTGTTTGCTCTCCTACGGCTCCTATGTCGGTTGATTTTGTCAAGAGCAGCTACGGCTATCTGAGACCAGCTTTCTCACCTTGCTGCTCATCAGGCCTTCCTTACGACTTTGGCTGCGCAGTATACCTCCTGGCTGGGGCAACATTCTGGTCAAATAGGGGGTGAGGCTGCAACAAGAGCTGGAGCTGGTGGTGATGCTGAAGATGCTCGTAATGATGTACCTACAGCCAAATGATTTTCTGAAGGATAATTGGTTGTTTCATTGTGGTTGATTCTGATGTATTGTGGTTCTGTTGTTATGCTTGAAACTGATGATGTTGGTTGGATAAACATTTACTTTATTTGGTCTGTAATAATTAGGGTAGATATTTTGAGGTTCTTGTAACTTGTGGTGATGGTGACTGATGTTAGTTGATTATATATCTCTTCTCTATTTCTGATCTTTGTGTTCAGAAATGTTCTTCAAGCTCTTCTTGCAGGTCTTGAGGATTTGACCAAGAATGCTCGGACAAAGGGGGTGATTGTAAGGGTAATTTAGGCATTGCCTAATTTGTCTTGTCCTCTCTCTCTTGGTCAAAATAGGATTTAATTTGGTATCTTTGTGTTAAGATTTAATTAGGATTTTCTGGTTAGATTTAGGAGATATTTTTAGTAATTAAATCTTTGCATAAGTTTTTAGTTATTAATGTTCTCAAATTAGGATAGGTAATCTTGTGTTATTTTCGGCTAAATCTCTTTCCTAGTAGGTTTTGGTGTCTTGCCGTGTTGTTGCAGGATTCTTGGAGTCTTGGTTAACAAGTCTTGCAGCCTATAAAAGATGAAGTCGGTGGAAGATGCCTTGAGAGATCTGAGAGCGAGGAGTCTGTGAGAGAGCTTGAGCGAGAATCAGATCATATTAAGAGAGTTTAAATTCAGAAGCTTTGTGTTGTTGAAACTGTGAGGAGAATTCAAACAAATCTTACACGAAGTCCTTCTGCATTCCTGCTGGTGCTGCTGCTGTAAAACTTCAGGAACACAGCTTTGTGTTTCCTGAAGCTTTGTTTTGTGCTTCCAGTTTGTGTTATTGGTCTTGGAAGCTGTTTTTTGTTTGTTTTGGATCTTTCTTCCCACGTTTGGTTTAGTGTTTATGTGGGTTTTGTGATTCTCCAAGATTCTATATCTTGTGAGAATTTTGTGTTTTTTTGTTAAGATTCAAAAACAGTTTTGGTTTTTAATAAAGTTTGTTGCCTTGAGGCTTGATCTACAAGATTGATTCTTGTAGATTGTTTTTTTGTGATTTTCTGTCTTACTAAGTGTGTTAAATTTCAAATCTCAAAACAAAACTTCCGCTGCAAATTTCTGTTACTCACTTTGAGTTCACATTGTTACTGCCATTGTTGCAACATTCACTGCAACATTGACAGTAACATCATCCCATATTGAGATTCCGTGGCATCGCGATCCTTCACTTTGATAACTATAGAACTCGAGCCGGGACTGTCTCGGGGACGTCGATATCCACGAAAGGGATATCGAGGACACATAAAGGTTTTGCACATGTTTTTGCAGGAGCGACACGGCGGAAGAAATGGTAACAGTATCATATCCCTTTTATATGAATTGTCTCACAAGTACTTATGTGAATAATGTGCTTGTGAATATGATATGATATGGTGGTTAAAATTGGTTTCTTAAATTGTTATACGTTATGGATAACATGATGTTTATGGTTGTTAAGCTTATATGCCTTGACATGAATATTATGGGAATGCTATGTTATACCAATAACATGAATTATTATTGTTAAGCCTAATATGCTTTGACATGGATTTTGGTGAAATGTTATACTATAATGATAGCATGTTTTATTATTGTTGAGCATGAATGCCATGACATGATTTTTAATATAATGTAATTTTATGATGATAGCATGATGTATACTATTAATAAGCATGATGCCATGATAGGAAGTTATGGTTAGTAACTTACTAAGTCTTTATGACTTACTCCTATTTGTTGATTCTTTTCCCTAGATCCGAGCCATTCGAGCGGATCAAAGTAATTCAAGAAGATTTTGTTGGCGTAGTTCCTTTTTTGGCAAGGTTGCTACTTAGTTAGTTTATTTTCTTTTGGTAAGGACGTTGGGAAAGATGAAGTTACGTAAACTTCATGAGGGGTAGCAAACATATTTGTGAATTGTAATATTTGTATTTAAGTTGGTTAACTCTTATTCTTTTGGTAGCCGACTTGTAGTAGTCGTGCTTGGTGTATATTGATGGTTACATTTCCGTATGCTATCTTGATATTAGTACTTATACCGTTGGTAGCCGACTTGTGTTAGTCGCGCTTGGTAAGTATTGGTGATTATGTTTTAGTATGTTACATTGATGGTTAAAGTATTATGTTTGTTCTCCGGCATGTTGTTAGCCGTTGAGTATGTTAGACTAGAGTCTTAGACTTAGTGTAATGTTGGGTTCCGGCTGTAACGTCGCCGATGACTTGGTATATTGTTCTATATATTTGAATTGCATGACAGGGAGTTTTGTTCTACGTGCCCAATGTTGCAGCACGTGCGTCGAATTTTTGGACCGAGAGATTAATTATCTCTTTGGTTGTTTTTAGTTTGAGCTTGTTAGCTCGGGCGCCACTGTAATTTTATGTTTCGCTTCCGCATGTGATTTAAGTTGTTGGCGTATCGCCGTTATGGCCTTACCCATTATTTGTTACTTGCTTGTTGTTATTTGTTTCCCGACGACACGACCTTGGGATTTCGTCTTGGAATCCGGGTCGGGTCGTCACAGAAACAAGGTATGCAGAGTTTTTAGAAACTGCTGGTTATAGTGGGAGTACACCAAGAAAAATAAATATAGAGGAAATTCAAGAACATGTTTCTATTCCTATTCCTCAAAATGTTGTAGCAACAGTACCTTCTGATGAGGATCAAATCTTAGATCCGATTGAGAATGTTGATGCACCTGAGATTGTACCTAATGTTGAACCCCACATTAATGAGCCTAATGAACCTCCTGCTAATGAACAACCTCTTCGAAGGTCAGAGAGGGCTAGAAAACCAAACAGATCTGATGATTTTGTATACCTTGAAGAGGTTGACTATGATCTTGGCATTGGAAATGATCCTAAGTTCTTCCAAGAAGCCTTTAAAAGTGACCATTCAACTCAGTGGCTTGATGCCATGAATGATGAGTTAGAATCAATGAAGAAAAATGATGTCCGGGATCTCGTTGAATTGCCTGAAGGAGCCAAAGGTGCAGGCTGTAAATGGGTCTATAAAACTAAGCTTGACTCTAAAGGCAATGTTGAACGATATAAAGCTAGACTGGTTGCTAAAGGGTTCACTCAAAGGGAAGGCATATATTATTTTGAAACTTTTTCACCGGTGTCGAAAAAAGATTCTTTTCGTATAGTCATGGCCCTTGTAGCTCATTATGATTTAGAGTTACATCATATGGATGTTAAAACCACATTCCTTCACGGTGACTTGTTTCCTAAAGTCTTTATGAGACAACCTCAAGGTTTTGAGGTTGAGGGCAAGGAACACATGGTATGTGAGTTAAAGAAATCCATTTATGGTCTAAAACAAGCCTCAAGACAATGGTACTTGAAATTTCATGATGTGATTAGTAAATTTGGATTTATTGAGAATGATGTGGATCAATGTATATACCTAAAGGTTAGTGGGAGAAAATTTATCATCCTAGTCCTGTATGTTGATGATATTTTGCTTGCAAGTAGTGATAAAGACATGTTACATGAGACCAAATCTTTTCTTTCAAAGAATTTTGATATGAAAGATCTTGGTGAAGCCTCTTACGTCTTAGGCATTGAGATTCACCGTGATAGGTCTCGGGGTATTTTGGGCTTATCTCAAAAAGCCTATCTTGATAAATTACTCAAAAAGTTCACCATGCACGCTTGTTCTCCTAGTGTTGCTCCTGTTGTTAAGGGTGACAAATTCAGTCTCCTACAATGTCCTAGGAACCAACTTGAGCTTGATGCAATGGAGCACATTCCCTATGCTTCTGCAGTTGGGAGTATAATGTATGCTCAAGTTTGTACTCACCCAGATTTAGCGTACGCAGCTGGTATGCTTGGACATTATCAGATAAACCCAGGAATGGGTCACTGGAAAGCAACCAAGAAAGTAATGCGCTACTTACAAGGTACCAAAGACATTATGCTTACCTACAGAAAAACAGATAGCCTTGAAGTTATTGGCTATTCTGATTCTGATTATGCTGGATGTAACGATACCAAGAAATCCACGTCAGGTTACATATTCATGCTTGTTGGAGGACTAGTTTCATGGAAGAGTGTCAAGCAATCATTAATGGCTTCTTCCACTATGGAGACAGAGTTCGTAGCATGCTATGAGGCTACTTGTCACGGTGTTTGGTTGAAGAATTTCATTACAGGACTTAGAGTGGTTGATACCATATCTAGACCACTTTTGATATACTGTGATAATCAAGCTGCTGTTTTCTTTTCCAAGAACAACAAGTCAAGCGGTGCTACAAAACACATCGATATCAAGTATCTTGTTGTGAGGGAAAGAGTCCATGATCAAGTAGTATCTATTTAGCACATTAGAACATCCGCTATGCTAGCGGATCCCATGACGAAAGGCTTACCACCCAATCTTTTTTGAAAACATGTTGCTAGCATGGGTTTGGTAGAAAGTTTTTCCCTTTAGATAATGGGTTACTGCTATAAAACTATTTTGTAAGTGATCACTTTATGTGTTCTTGATTTTGGACATCATGACTAACGGTTAGTTACTTCTTGTTTAAAGTGCACATTTGAGGTTTATGAAACTAACACTTAAGTTGAACCTCATGAACATGGTTGTATCGTTATTTTTTATGAAATCATTAGATATTTGTTCATGCTATTAAGGTATTTGACTGTCATGTTTTATTAAGATATTGTGATTTAACCGAAGGATGGTTGTGTGACAATAATGGACACACATACACTACTAGAAACAGTGCCTTCAGCGACGGATTTCTCAGCGACGGAAATTTTCCATCGCTCATTAGCGACGGAAATTTAGCATTAGCGACGGAATTGAGCATCAGCGACATAATTTAGCAGCGACAGAATTTTCCGTCGCTGAAGGCCACCTTTAGCGACAGAATCAGCGACAGAATTAAACATCAGCGACGGAATTGAACATCAGCGACGGAATTTATCAGTGACGGAAAATTCCGTCGCTAAATGTGACCTTTAGCGACGGAAAATTCCGTCGCTGAAAATAAACCGAAATTAAATTATGAAATATTCAGCGACGGAAAATTCCGCCGCTGAATGATGCGGGAGCATGGGGTCAAGACATCATCAACCTAGGAGACTATGAAGAAATGCATGGGCATGGTAAATGGAAGTCATGGCAGCCTTGGGATGAAGGGGGATTAGGAGTTACAAGAGGATTAAAGGGCCAAAAGACCGTGGGCATGTCAAAAGGGTTCAAGCCGCATAAAAGGTGGAAGTGGTTCACGGGTTTAGGGAATGGCTACAAGGGAGATAAAGCTTGGGCTCGAGTGGACAAGTGGAAAGATGACATGGATCAATGGAGCCTTGCATGGCACAACATGCAAGGAAGGAGCGGCCTAGTTTCTTGGAAAGGGGGACGCCCACCATGAGTTCTATCTTCACAAGGAATGTTAGATTAGGAGTCAAATCTGCCATTAGTTATTAGTTATTTTATTTCCTAAATAGATTAGTTTCCTTTTATTTTTTTAGTGGGTTAGGAAGTCTTTTATTAGGTAATTAAAGGAAATCCCGTTTTTGGGAATGAGTCCTTTAAGGAATAGGATTTAAGTTAGGTAGTTTCCTATTTTAATTGTTAATTAGAATCCCTTAAGGACTTAGAAAGTTATTTTACTTTCCTTGTAGAATTAGGATGTTTTTGTAAGCCTTTATAAGGCACTTTAATTCATGAAATAAAGTAGATTTGGTTTTTAGAGAAAAGAAGCGATTCTTTCAAGAACAAGGTTGTTCTTTTCAAACCGATTTATTCTTCTCAATGGTGAGTGAAGCCAAGAGGGAATTGATCGTCGGGATTCTTTACGTTAGGTGAGTGAAGCCTAGCCGGTGAGCCCGTTTCTATCCTTTATATTTTATGTTATTTTTGTTTTTATTTCTTGTGAATTTGATTGACCACCGTTATTCAAGATGAATTGACCTGCTTGAGTTGTTGACTTGAAATCTCGGCCAAGGTAGGTTTTGGGCAGATTATAGGATGTAAAAACTTACAAAACAAGCCTAGGTTCTTGGGAATACTTGTGAGGGACCATGTTTATAATTAGGTGAGAGTTTTGGGAGAGTTTAGGACTGTTTTGTGGCTGATTTTGGAGCAGATTCGGGATTGTTCAAATTGCTGGAACAGATTGTTGATTTCAAGCTTCTGCATTCACATCAAGTGGTATCAGAGCTTAGCTTTCACGAATTCTTATTCGTGGAACGATCATGGAAGTCACAAATAGACGAGAAAGGATCTTTAGGACGCGAGGACTGATTCAAGAAAAGGTTTGTGTGATAGCGGTTGATGGCGGAAGTTGCATCAATGGGGCTTCTACGACCTTGATTGAAAAGTTGTGGCGCCAACCACGGCACACCCTATGCCGCATTTATCTATACGGCCTTCAAGAAAACATGGGAGTAAAGGTAACTCAACAAACCATTATTTCGTTTTCGGTAGGAAGTTATAGGGAGGAAATCATGTGCGATGTTCTGCCCATGGACTTTTGTCATGTCCTGTTAGGACGTCCGTGGCAGTACGACAGTTACGTCATTCACAATGGGAGGATGAATACTTATGTGGTCGCACAAGAAGGGAAGAAATTCCGATTAAAATCATCATCCACTCTCAAGGATGGAGACAAACTAGAAGACCCACGAGTTTTGCAAAACATGGAGGTAAATACGCAAGGTAAAGAAACTCCACAAAATTCTGGTTTAATTCCTTGTGCACATGGGGCAGAACAAGAGGAGTTAGAGCAGAAAATTGAAGAAAAATAATGTGAAAGGAAACAAATTATTTGTGAGAATGAGGGAGACGAGTTAATAGTGCTTCGTGAGGAGTTGAAACAAGCCCACGTGTACGAAGATCTGGTTAACATTGAAGTTCAAAATCCTTCTACAACGAGGGTTCAAAGTTCAGAATTTAAGATGACTTCATTAGAAGACACGGCGGACGATTTATAGTCAAGTATGTAGGATTACAACCCCATGAAATTTATTATACTAAGGTATGTTGTTCCACAATTCAATTATTTGTTCGTAGGCAGATTTCTATGATGATTTGCATGGCGTGGAAAAAAAATGTGAGGCTACGTCATCATGGAGTTCTTATGGGTTTAAACCTCCTTGGAGAATTGAATGGAAGGAATTAGGGGTTGTTTTGACCCAAGGGAGACAGCCTATTGTATGTATCGGTGAGAAGTTTGGGGTTTCTAGTCTCAATGAGTTCACCAATGCTGCAATGTGTTTCACTTGGTTATGGGTTTTGTTTGCTAGAAGGAAGGAAGACACAAGGGTTGGGGCTGTTTCAAATGAGGGAATGAAGGATGGGGATGATCAGATGAAGAGAGAAAAAGGTGAGGATTTCGTTTTGGAGGAAGCTTCAACAACAGGGCAGCCCACTCAAGTCAAGCAAGGGGGGTCCTCGGCTTTGGAAGCAAGCAAGGATGGGAGAGAATTGGCAGCCCAAACTTTTAGTTATGAAGACCACGGGTTCAAATTTTCGTGTCACATGATTCTTGAAGAAAAGGACGCAAACGATTGGAAGAGTTTCTTGAATACTTTCTTTAAAGCATTGGAAGTGTATGAACAGTCCAAAGAAGATCTTCAAGGCTTGAAGAAACATAGGGACAACCTGTTTGAAGAAGCAAGGATGAAAGCTAGAATGATGGGGTTTGATCTACTCATGGAAGGGCTAGGGAAAGAAGAGACGACCAAGGGCATTGGGTTCCTCAAGCATACAGCAAGTAAGGAGATCAACCAAGGATTCTTTGGGCAACCGGCAAAGAAAATGAATTATCAAGAATTGTTTGAGTGGTCACAAGCTAAGAAGACCCAAGGATTGAAGACAATCCTTTTTAAAGAAGGGGAGTATGATGCGGGAGCATGGGGTCAAGACATCATCAACCTAGGAGACTATGAATAAATGCATGGCATGGTAAATGGAAGTCATGGCAGCCTTGGGATGAAGGGGGATTAGGAGTTACAAGAGGATTAAAGGGCCAAAAAACCGTGGGCATGTCAAAAGGGTTCAAGCCGCATAAAAGGTGGAAGTGGTTCACGGGTTTAGGGCATCGCTACAAGGGAGATAAAGCTTGGGCTCGAGTGGACAAGTGGAAATATGACACGGATCAATGGAGGCTTGCATGGCACAACATGCAAGGAATGAGCGACCTAGTTTCTTGGAAAGGGGGACGCCCACCATGAGTTCTATCTTCACAAGGAATGTTAGATTAGGAGTCAAATCTGCCATTAGTTATTAGTTATTTTATTTCCTAAATAGATTAGTTTCCTTTTATTGTTTTAGTGGGTTAGGAAGTCTTTTATTAGGTAATTAAAGGAAATCCCGTTTTTGGGAATGAGTCCTTTAAGGACTAGGATTTAAGTTAGGTAGTTTCCTATTTTAATTGTTAATTAGAGTCCCTTAAGGACTTAGAAAGTTATTTTAATTTCCTTATAGAATTAGGATGTTTTTGTAAGCCTTTATAAAGCACTTTAATTCATGAAATAAAGCAGATTTGGTTTTTAGAGAAAAGAAGCGATTCTTTCAAGAACAAGGTTGTTCTTTTCAAACCGATTTATTCTTCTCAAAGGTGAGTGAAGCCAAGAGGGAATTGATCGTCGGGATTCTTTACGTTAGGTGAGTAAAGCCTAGTCGGTGAGTCCGTTTCTATCCTTTTTATTTTATGTTATTTTCGTTTTTATTTCTTGTGAATTTCAGACAGCCCTGTTATTCAAGATGAATTCGGACTGTTTGAGTTGTTGACTTGAAATCTCGGCCAAGGTAGGTTTTCAAGGGCAGATTATAGGTCAGTAAAACTTACAAAACAAGGCTAGATTCTTGGGCATACTTGTAAGGGACCTTGTTTATAATTAGGTGAGAGTTTTGGGAGAGTTTAGGACTGTTTTATGACTGATTTTGGAGCAGATTCGGGATTGTTCAAATTGCTGAAACAGATTGTTGATTTCAAGCTTCCGTATTCACATCACTGAATATTCGTAATTTAATTTCATTTATTTTCCGGAATTTTAGCTTACGGAATTTTCCATCGCTGAATATTTCATAATTTATTCGATTTATTTTATCGAGAAAATTGCCGAAAAATATATTGAAAATTAAATTCTAATTAATATAAAATATCAATAATATTTGAAATTAAATTGAAATTAAATTAAAATAATATTTGAAATGTTAATTTAATAATATAATATCAATAATTAAAATGATTAGCATCAATATAATTACAAAAATTAAAACATTCACATTACAACTTAACTTAACTTAACTTAACGTAACGTTAACTTAAATTGAAATTAAATTAAAATAATATTTAAAATGTTAATCTAATAATAGAATACCAATAATAAAAATGATTAGTATCAATATAATTACAAAAATTAAAACATTCACATTACAACTTAATGTAACGTTAACTTAAATTGAAATTAAATAAATATAATATTTGAAATGTTAATATAATAATATAATATCAATAATTAAAATGATTAGCATCAATATAATTACAAAAATTAAAACATTCACATTACAACTTAACTTAACGTAACGTACGTTAACTTAAATTGAAATTAAATTAAAATAATATTTGAAATGTTAATTTAATAATATAATATCAATAATTAAAATGATTAGCATCAATATAATTACAAAAATTAAAACATTCACATTACAACTTAACTTAACGCAACGTAACGTTAACTTAAATTGAAATTAAATTCAAATAATATTTGAAATTTTAAATTAATAATATAATATCAATAATTAAAATGATTAGCATCAATATAATTACAAAAATTAAAACATTCACATTACAACTTAACTTAATGTAACTTAACGTAACGCAACGTTAACTTAAATTGAAATTAAATTAAAATAATATTTGAAATGTTAATTTAATAATATAATATCAATAATTAAAATGATTAGCATCAATATAATTACAAAAATTAAAACATTCACATTACAACTTAACTTAACTTAACTTGACTTAAAATTCTAACTTAACTTAACGTGGCGTAACTTAATTAACTTAACGCAACGTAACTTAACTTAGCTTAACGTAACGTAACAACTTAACTTAACTTAACTTAACTTAACTTAAGCAACGTAACTTAACTTAACATAACATAACTTAACTTAACATTTTACTTAACCTAACTTAACTTAACTTAACTTTAACTTTAACTTAAATTAACTTAAATACTTAACGTAACTTAACATGAAAACACACTACGCCTATTTAATAAATGGTATAATGGACTACGATGGACCATTATAACAAGAAAACACGTACGCTATTGGCGAAATGGTATACGGATAGACGATGGACCATTATAACATGAAAACACGTTACTTATTATTGGTGAAATGTTATAATGGACTACGATGGAACATTATAACATGAAAACACGCTACGCCTATTGACGAAATTGTATAATGGAGTATGATGAACCATTATAACATGAAACACTGACGCCTATTAGCGAAATGGTACAATGGAATACGATAGACCATTATAACATGAAAACACGCTATTTAAATAGTTTAATGGATTATGATGAACCATTATAACATGAAACACTAATACGCCTATTAGCGAAATGGTACAATGGAGTACGATAGACCATTATAACATAAAAACACGTAACTTAACTTAACTTAACGTAACGTAACTTAACTTAACTTAACTTCTCTTAACTTAACTTAACTTCACTCAACTTAACTTAATTTAGCTTAACTTAACTTAACTTAAACGTAACGTAACTTAACTTAATATAACATAACATAACTTAACTTAACTTAACTTAACTTAACTTAACGTAACTTAACTTAACGTAACGTAACGCAATTTAACGCTTTAACTTAACCTAACCTAACTTAACTTCTAACTTAACTTAACATAACTTAACTTAGCTTAACTTAACGCAACATAACTTAACTTAGCTTAACGTAAGCTTAACTTAATTTAACTTAAACGCAACGTAACGTAACTTAATTTAACTTAACTTAACTTAACTTAACTTAACTTACTTAACTTAACTTAACACTTAACATAACATAACTTAACTTAACTTAACGTAACTTAACTTAACATAAGCAACTTAACTTAACTTAACTTAACTTAGCTTAACTTAACTTAACTTCACTCAACTTAACTTAATTTTGCTTAACTTAACTTAACTTAACTTAACTTAAACGTAACGTAACTTAACTTAATATAACATAACATAACTTAACTTAACTAAACTTAACCCTTAACGTAACTTAACTTAACTTAATGTAGCGTAACTTAACTTAACGTAACGTAATGTAACTTAATGTAACTTAACGTAACTTAACTTAACTTAACTTAACTTAACTTAACTTAACTTAACTTAATTTTGCTTAACTTAACTTAACTTAACTTAAACGTAACGTAACTTAACTTAATATAACATAACATAACTTAACTTAACTAAACTTAACTTAACGTAACTTAACTTAACTTAACGTAGCGTAACTTAACTTAACTTAACGTAACGTAATGTAACTTAATGTAACTTAACGTAACTTAACTTAACTTAACTTAACTTAACTTAACTTAACTTAACTTAACGTAACTTAACGTAACTTAACATAACTTAACTTAATGTATCGTAACTTAACTTAACTTAATGTAACGTAACTTAACTTAACTTAACTTAACTTAACTTAACTTAACGTAACTTAACTTAACTTAAAATAACTTAACTTAACGTAGCGTAACTTAACTTAACTTAATGTAACGTAACTTAACTTAACTTAACTTAACTAAACTTAACTTAACGCAACTTAACTTACACTACAAGAAAACAGGGCAACAGCAACGGAAATTTGCAACGGAATTGAAATCGATAGCAAGTTGAAAGGCAAGCTACGAAATCCAACGTGCTATTTAATTTTTTAACGGACACTACAACGGAAACTACTTTAGTTGCAATACTTTTTCGTGGGAATAATTGGAGGGAACTATGCCGCCCAATTAGAAACAAATATTGCAACTGATGCAATTTTGTTTCAAGGTTATGTTTCAATTTCTGTTGCAAGCTAAAAAGTGTACCGCTTATTCCTAACCTGAAACACATTTTAGTCACGTTCTTTTTGGTGGGAAAAATGGAGGGAACATATGGCGCCTAAATTGCAACAATTTTATATTTTTATTTTGTTAAATTGTAATACCTATATAATGCAAAACCTAAACCTCGTCTAAATTAATTAAAACCCCCAATTTCACATCCATCGTTCTCTCTCTCTCTCTCTCTCTCTCTCGTGCGACCTCTCTTTGCCGTTCTCTGTCCTCCGGCCTTCTCTTCTTAAGGTTGTTGTCTTCTTCCAACGGCACACCAAAGATTTCACTTCCTCCGCCATCGGACTTAAAAGGAGTTTGGTCATCAACGATTTCACTTCCTCCGAACAAGGTATTCTCTCCCCCTATGTACAGCTTTGTTCAACTGAGTTTAAAGATGTTGTTTTCTTCCCTTTTTGGTAATTGATGTGTGGTAATTCTCTGTTTAGAAGTTAATATATGATTTGTTTGTTTATTGTCCCCAATTCTTTGACATAATAAATGTATTTTAAAAAGCGATCGGAGGATTATTTTTTTCTGGATGGAAGGAATGGTTGTATCAGAAGTATATTGATATTACTGAAATTTGAAACAATCTGACCTTGCATGTGAAGAACTAACAACATTTGCAAATCTTAATCTCCCTTATTTTCATAAGTAAATTATTCCCTTTTACTTTGTTATTCTCAATTAACTCTGTTATGTTAGAAAACAAAAATGATTTTTTTTTCTGCCAGTTTATTCCAAGAATATTTAGGTGGCATATTTGGATTTTTTTTTGAAGTGTGTTACATCCCTGGTCTGGAAAAATAAGTAAATCATACAGACAATGGACAGGAAAGGGAAAAAAGAAAAAGAAGCCAAAAACCGCCACAAGGAATGGTAATATTAGCTCTGCCAACCTGGGTAGTCAGGGCTCAACAGTTGGGAACATGAACATCCATCTAATAGTACCCACCCCAAAACTGTCTGAAATATAGATTTATCTACTTCTATGGCTGCCAACGAAACCATCACTAGGGCCCTTCTTACAAAATGCCTCCAGCATTACTGTACGGATTGAACGTTCAAGTGGAAAGCTAGTTGGTTAACTTCATTGTAATGTGCATATTATGGAAAAACCCGACTGTTTAAAGTTTCTGGTTTTGTTTGTCATGACTGTGGCAAAGGATCGGCAGATGTAGCACGAAATAGTATTTCTGTGTCTGATGTCCTGATTTGGGTAGAGTAATCCACTCCAGATTCTTATAGCATGTGCCGTAGAGTAATCCATTGTCTTCCGTATCTGTCAAGTTAAAGTGATTTAAGGTCAAGTGACACCAGATTGATAACTCTTGAATCTAGTTGCAAAGCTAAGCTTCACCCATTGCAGACTATACATGTTGTCTGGATGGAAAATTTTTATACTTCCTTGATAATTTAGGACAGTGATTTACTATGAGAACTATGATGTTACAAACAGATGTACTGGTTAATTGTCTATCATCATAGCAGCTAAATGGACTTTCATTCTTGTAACAGTTCTGTCACGGAGACAGGGCTATGCATGTCTGGATTGTAAATACAGTATTTTTCTTGCTGCTATATGACTCAAGTGAAAGAATGCATTTAATTGTAGTTCCAAGTTGAAAGTTATAGCTTTTTAGGCCAGAATATGTTTCTCCAAGAAAGTTTTCTATAAATGTTTTCATGTTATGCCAAGCAAGCAGCAACTGCAACTATTTCCAAAAGCTAGGGTGCGAAAAAGAGTAGTTCTATGATAAGAGCTACCAAATTGCATGTTGACTGCCAAGCAAGCAGCAATCTGCAACTACTTTCCAAAAGCTGAAAGCTGCACGAAAGAGCGGTTCTATGTGTAGTCAGAAAACGACTTCCATGAAAAGAATTGTAAGGCAGTAGTGGACCTGCCAATGGAGAATTCAGTGACCACCAAGCAAGCAGAATCTGCGACTAGTTCCCCAAAGCTGACTGCTGCACCAAAATTCGTTTCTATGTGTAGTCTGAAAATAACTTTTCATGAAGGAATTCTTATATCATGTTCTCTTCCCCACCCCCCCCCCTATTGGCTTTTTATGGTTCAATACAGTTTATGTGTGATCATTTACTTGTCAAAAAAAAAGAGTGTGATCAGAACCCGAAAATTCGGAATAAGTTTTGTAGAGAACATGATTTGGGTAGAGTAATCCACTCCAACTTAGGATGTAATCAGTTGACAAACGTTCTTGGGAGGTGCTCTTTGTTGTATCTGAAGAATGTCTTAACCCTTTGGCAACTTCAAAATTCTTGTAGGTGTAACCAACAAAATTTAAATCCTTAGGATTAATTAGCATCTTTCTTAGAGGCCCAGAGCCTGTTCTTGCAGATGGAGTATCCTCTTCATGTTTCATGGAAATTCTAAGTATCAAGTTCCCCATTCACCTCAGGTTTAAAAGCAGCCTCCATTTCGTACAGTTTTCCCCAGAAAACATCTTTGAACCAAGGATGTGTTTTTAATTGATCTACCCTTCCTGTACCTAACCGATGCTCAACATCACAAAGCAACCTGCAGATCAGGTCCTTAGCAGTAGGAGTCAACCTTGAGTTCTCTGGAAATTTCAAGTGATTTTTCCAATGCACAATCTTTTTGCATGTTGTCATCGAATCATCAGTGTAGAATGGAGGGTAACCAACAAGCATCTCATACATTATAGCAAAATTTATATACCTTAATAATAGATCTAGTTCAGGCCACTACACTCAATACTGTCGATTTTTTAGGGCATGATTTCCATTTATCCTAAATAAACATGAAAAAAGACCTTAATGGATCTTGTTCAGACCACTATACCATATATTGTCGACTTATGAGGGCATGATTTCCATTCACCCTATAGTAGTTTAAATCAATTTGGATTTTCATCATGCACGTCCAAATCCTAGGCAATAATTTGAGTTACTAGGATCAGGTAGATTTGAAATAGGATGATGGCCACAAAGCTGAGAAACCCATATATTAACCAATCCATTACACCCAAAAAAACCCCACTTTAGAAACATCAATTTAGTTAGTGAAATGAAATTGCAAATGAAACCACACATTCAAACTGTTATAAGAAAATATCAATAATGCAACTATTTTTTTCATTGTTTTGCTAGCTATGTAAATATCAATAATGCAACTATTGTTTCCATTGGCTTTAAACTTCGGGGTATGTTGGTTTAATCAAGCATTGGTTGTGGCGTGGAATCAGTCACCTTTTTTTCTTTTAGTGTACTCACAATAATTTTTGTTCTAATATTCAGATGGCATTAAAGTATTACTCCTAAGTAACATTGGTTTAATTAATAAGGACCGGTGACATTGATTTGAGCTGAATTACTTAGAGTATATACATATGATGTTGTTCCAGCATGATACTACTTATAGGTTGGTTACTAGACAATACAGAATTCTAGAACGCAACAAAAAAAGGAGGATAAATTAGGAGTAAGGCATCTATTAACTACATCAAAATCTGCCTCCCAACTCCTTGAACTAGACTTCTTATACAAGCTTATGTGCAATGGCGATGGATGCCCACTAGAGTCTACATTAGTTACCCTTCCAGT
The DNA here is from genome assembly GCA_013146195.2 of Codonopsis lanceolata. NCBI lineage: Eukaryota > Viridiplantae > Streptophyta > Magnoliopsida > Asterales > Campanulaceae > Codonopsis > Codonopsis lanceolata. The sequence continues at coordinate 1,681 of JABEVN020002015.1, read as the reverse complement.
AAGCTGGTATTGGACTGTAGCTGTTGGTGATAATGTTGTTGCACCGACTAACAGTGTATGCTGTTATTTTTCTGCCCTTGTGAAATCTACATGTTTTATTGTAACATCAAGGAGATGCATCCCCCATGGAGGTGAAATTTCTAGTTGTGACATGAATGTGAGAAGGTCTGGGAACTTGTACTTTTCTCAGTTTAGTATTTGTTTAGGTGAGATAGTATGGGCAGAGAGTATTCTCACAGCTTCCTATATCTTTGATAAGTATGTTGTATATTGATAGAAAGACCTGTTTTCAAAACTTCTCTAGATTGAATTAGCTTCATAGGCTCTTTAAAGTTATGTTACGTGAGTATGAGACCTTACGAGCTAAACCAATAAATGTTGTCAAGGGCAAAATGTAATAGTTATTAGTACTATTTGTAATTTTGTAGTATTTTTATGAGTTGTACTTAGCTCCCACTGTTTCTGAACTACTCTTTTGTACTTGTTACCTATGCTAACCTGCAGTTTTAGGCTTTTTCTACTGCCTTTGAAAATTATATTATTGCAGATTAATGTTGTCTTAACCTAGATTCTCAACTATATTATTGAAGGGTGAGTATGCTACTTGACAATGTGTGATCGTGCTTATCCAAAGAAACTTGCCTTTCAATACCTGGAAGATCTTAAGAATGAATTTGAGCGTGTGAATGGGAGTCAGATTGAAACTGCTGCAAGACCTTATGCTTTCATAAAATTCGGTAAACCTCATTTTATTCTGCTTATGTGTACTCTCTTTTTGATAGATATGTTCTACTTTTTCTGGATTTAATATTCTTTTCTTTCTTATGCTTAAAAGATACATTTATACAGAAAACAAAGAAATTGTACCAGGACACAAGAACACAACGGAATATTGCAAAATTGAATGATGAACTCTACGAAGTTCACCAAATAATGACTCGCAATGTGCAGGAAGTTCTTGGGGTTGGTGAAAAATTGGACCGTAAGCTATCTGTTTCTTGCACACTGAACTCAGTTTCTTTTAACCAATCTGTTTAGAATTTCCAAGTAATCTAAGGTGTTATCTTGAACCTGATAAAACGAATTAAGCTAATTTTATGTTGGTTGGGTTTGCAAAATGGTCAGCATGATTTCTGTGATTATTCCATGCAACATATGATATGATCTTCTTTCGTCTTTCATAGTAGCTTGTATATTTTGTTTTATTATTTTATCCTTTCCCGAAAAACTTGTACGTATTCAACTTAAAAAGAGGAAATGTAAATTCAGCAAAAATGGTCAACCAGCTACTAGAAATCGTGTCCCCTTTCTGCAGAAAGTATCATATCCTTCCATAATATTAACATACAGACTTCAACTGGTTTCTCCTTGAGATCACATTCATAGGATAATCCACTTTATGAACATTGTCTTCCAAACTGCCATCTGTGATGAACTTGGAACCTTTGACTTCTTCTAAACGGTCTGCAATATACTTAATACCCACTCCAGCAAGGAGATGACCAAACTGTTTCCTCATTGAGTATCTTGAATTGTTCCTCCATATTAGAATCCTTCTTTCCATCAGCCTTGTTGCACAAATATAATACTCCCAAATTGGCAACATCTTGCTTATATTCCATTGACAGTATTTTACCGTCCAGATCGGAAACCATTCTTTGTAGTAAATCCACGCCTCCGG